>JAWLRI010000894.1:847756-858402 GCA_034781795.1 Crypturellus tataupa | reverse complement strand
AGGTTGGGAGGTTGCTGCAGCGGCAGAGGTGAGTACACAGTTAGCAAGGATAACACCTGGTGCTGAACTGTTCTTTTGCTGTCACAAAAACACTGTGCACTGGGTCTTGTACTGTGATTCTGTTCAGGTGGACTCCTCTATCCATACGTGTAACCTTCTGGTCAAGAATCATCAAATAGCATAAGAGATATATTTTGTACATATAAAAAATATAAGCATAAAAATATATAGGAGCTTATACAGTAATATCTTTGAAAGTAACAAGATATTTAGTACACTGAAAATTGAAAGGGATTCAGAAATTAATTTAATTTGGATGCAAATGCTTGCAGAAAAAGTATCTCTCCACAGATTTTACTCTAGAAATGCTACTAACAAAGCAAAAAAAAAAAAAAAAAGGCCTGAAGGATTACACCCCCTTGCAGTAACATTTGTTTCCTTTGGAATCATATTTAGTATTTAAAAATATTCAGAGTTCTGTGTCCATGTATTCTAAGGCATTTCAGAAGACGTACCTCTGTGTCCATGTGTCCTCTGTGAGATAAGCAGGGTGGTTCTCATCCTGTGTAAAAGCTGGGTTATCAAGAGTGTAGGCAGAGCAGAACTGAGGAGAGTCCAGGGTAGGAATTGGAGAGGCACCAGAGGAACTGGTGCTGCAGCAGCTGAGCACGGGGTGCAGGTAGGTTGGATTCACAGCGATGCCTTCCTGGGATGGGTATGGTGGAGGAATATACTGTACCACTGTAGCACCGTGGAAAGTTATAGGCTGGTTAATTCCAGTGAAAACAAAGGACTGTCCACTTGATGTCTGATCGATGTCTGATGTATTTTCATCTCTCTCTTTACAGGATTTGCATGTAAGCATGTTGAATTTGCAAACAGCAATCAGAATAAAAGTGACCCCAACAGAGAGCAGAATAGGCCCCAGTAGCTGAGTCCATTCTAGGTGAGTAATGCCATCATACTTTATCCATCCCATCACAGTGAATGTGATTCCTACTAGCCCCAAAAACACACCTGAAAAGAGCAAAGTGGCACCAGCTTTATCACCATCTGATACCATGACATCAGATCTGTTAGGCTGATAAGGAGTGACAGAAAATACATTAAGGGAGAAATCTTCTACGTTGCTGTTGCTCTGCTCCATTACTGAGTGTAATCTATCTTCAACCTCAACAGGAGAGTGTTTGTAAGGGACTTGCTGAGTATATAAAGTCGAAGGTTCAGGTTAATTATACAAGAACTTTGTGTGTGTATGGTTAACAGAGTCCATCATGTGAAAGAATAAACTTTGCTTAGAAGAATAAAGGTCTGGGAAGTGAGGCTTGAAGTGATCACTTAAGATTTCTTGAATTACCACCAATGCTTCCGAAACAGCTTCACTCTTTCATGGTTACTTGTCCCTTTGTTTATCCTCTTCTTTAATTTGCTACCCACTGATACTTCCTCCTGGTGCCCATGCCAGATGGGAGAGAAAGGAAGCTGCAGACACCGCAGCTTTTTCTAGGCCCCCTGCCAGCTCATGTGTCCAACATATGGACAGCATACATTTAGTCAATAGCACTGTGATGACTCAGTCAGTCCCTATCTTTCGGCAACCACTCTGACAGCCCAGATCTGCAGGAAAATACATGACCATCATGGTGAGCATGGTGAGCATGGTTCAGTGTTCTGAAGTGTGGAATTTAAAGCCATGTCTGGACCTGTATGGCAGCTCTTTCTGCAGTCCAGAGCTTCCGTGATTGAAAAATATCAAAGTAAGCTTTCTGATATTTTGCCAGGAAGGACTAGTGGGTTGAGTGTGAGAGTAAGCAGAAACAGGATGGTGAGTATTGAGCCATCTGACAGATTACAGGAAACAAAGTTCCTTCAGGCAAACCAAAGCTTTTCAGCTGTATGAAGGTAGCATAATTACTCTGCAATTCCCACTCAGTTGTGGACTTTTTCTTTTTTTTTTTTTTTTTTGTGGAACCTCCATCTCTTTTCTCAGAATGAGCAATGTCTGCATTCCCTAAATGGTGTACAGCTGCAGGAATGAGAAAGTGTCTCCTGCAATGTTAAACCTGGTAAAGCAAGGAGTCTCATCCTGTAAGATTAGCTCTGCGTTCAGAAGTACCCAGAATATTTATTTTTTACCACAATGATTTTTTTCTGTTAAAATTCCTTTCTGACAAAAATATATAGCTAATAGATTTCCCTTAACTTGTGGGATTTTGAAACGGGCCCTGCAATAATGGTAGGATTAATACAGCATGCTGGTAGCAGCTAGTTTGCAGTCTGCACAACAACGCAAGCTGTTATCAGAAGAGTATTTATGCCTACAGATCCCCTCCTACCAATTTAAATACCACAGAGTTCAGCAGGATCAAGCCCTAAGCAAGGATATACTCTTCGTAGCAAAATGGGAAAGCAATACACATGTTGCTTTCCCTTATCTCTTATAGTAAGCAGGCTGATTAAATGGATATTAAGATTTTCTGTTTACTAATAGTTTCAGACTAAAGTAATTGCTTTCTGAGTGTTCTTATAGAATGTGTAATTCCTTAAGGAGAAAGAATCTTCAACTACACAATCTGCTTAGTAAGGGAGTACAAGCAAAATAGAGATTATTCTTCAGGTAACAGAATGTATAATGCTGTTTTTTGTTACTAGTAGCTCTGTGGAACCAAGTTTATCCTGAGATATAAAAAATAAAAGTAGCTCCAGATCTAGAAAACCTTTTTTTCCAGACTGCTTCTTCAAAATTAGTAAAGGTGCCTTTAGACTATTGTGCATGCTTATCACACAGTGTGCTAACAGCTCAGTAGCTGGCTGCTCACAGAATTCAGTGTTTCCAGTATTGTTGCTGAATGCAATTGCAGATTTATCTTTCTCTTCGTATTTTTCAGCAGCTGGATCTAGTGCTCAACTCCCTAAAAAGATATCTGGGAAATTGCCAAAGTCCATATTATCACTGTTCCTAAAATCTTCCTACAAACGTGCTCAAGATTAGGCCTTCCCTCAGAACCAATTCTAGCCAAGGTGTTGTGCACCACTTGATCAAAGCGTTAGGGCCCATAGTATAATAGCTTCATATTACTACAACTACATGGAAAAGCTCTGAACTGTCAGATAAGCTTTCGTTATGGGTAGTAATAGCCAAAATGAAGTCACCTTAACTTTATATTTGGTAAACTAAAAGGAATGAACGTCTGCTATTGCTCTCTGCAAGTCATTTTTTTTCATACAGTGAATCATTCCTGAGTCTCCATTCACTGAGTCTTCCAAATTTTCCAACATCCTTTTTAAAGCAGTATTATATCAGTATAGCTGTCTCACTAATGGCATATACAGATATAATATCGCCTGTGTACTCTGCTTGAGCCAAGAACCGCATAGCTGTTGGCGGCAGCAGCATGGTGCCGGAGCGCCTCTTCACCCTGCTGCAAGGATCCCTAGGTGCTTGCTGCAGTCAGTGTTTTCCAAGCCATGTGCTGCAATATCTCATGGCTTTCATTCTGCGTCTCTGGCCTAGGACATATCCTACTGGCTGACAAGCTGCACAACTGGAGAGTACAAGTGATTTCTTAAAAGTCACTTGAATTTGAGATGAAAAATATTTCTTAAGATTCTGTGCAGTTGGATCTAAATTAAAATTCTGCTTTTGCTTGTAAACTGTACCCTTTTGTTTTGAGGATGCACTGTACTCTAGGTCTTCCCATGTTTCTCCCATTACATTACCCTAACAGTGCTGCAATCAGGTAGCTGTCAAGGTCTAAGAGATTAACAGATCACATTCTTTTTTCTTGTGGTCAAAGGTGGTGATTTACTAAATGAATCCCTTTTATCTAGAATAACCGCTGAACAAATTGAAGCAGTTTTGTGAAAAGTAGCAAAGTGGACTGCGTTGGTTAGGTTTCTAAAATCTTTATCAGCCTTGTTATGCAGATAAAACTACATCCCCACTATCTGCCAGTGGTTCCCTGGCTCATTTCAGGATCTGTTTTTCTAAGTGGGTGTTATTTTCAGATACTGCTGCAGTTTTGTACTGTTCTCCTTAAGGGACCTTATGCCTCTCAGGCTGGCATTGCTTTACTTTCTGCTGCTCAGCGTAATTTTCTACCGCTAATGCAAACTTCCCCTGCAGTGCTTGCTGTTGGAAGCAGATTTTCTGTAGTGCTCTGCACTTCCTCAATTCTTTAACCTGTTTCAAGGGTCACCCTAATATACATTGACAGGCGTTCACTTAATCCTATTTTTCCTCCATTCCTTCTGCTATCAATTTTTACATAGTTGTTCACATTTTAAGTCTGTTACTATAAAGTTGTATTTTCTTACATGCCTGTAATATAGCAAGGGATCTGACAGCATTAAATAATGCTGCCATATAAAATAAAACTATGTGATATTACTGTATTGCACATTGATCAGCTTTTAAAAAAAGAAGTTCAAATGATCCCTCTGCCCATTTCTTTCATGGGATATTCAGTTATAGGGAGATATAGAAGCCGAAAATTCTATTAGGAGGGACTTTTTCTTTGAGAAAGCATACTGTATTTGGCATCTGTAGTGAAAAATATGAAGGAGCACCAATCTAGGTGAAGACTGCAGTTGCAGAGAAATGACCATGAGCATATAGACCGTGACCATCCCTGGTCTAAAAGATACAGTGGAAAAGGGACAGTGGGAGAGGCAAACAGGGCAATTAGTGCGGATAGAAATCGCCCCCCTCCCTTTCCCATGGAAGACTTAAGGAAGCAGGCAAGAACATGGGATTTTATTTAGAAGTTTGACTAATTGGAAAGCAGGAATGCAGATTTCTCCTGTGCTTCAGGAGTCTTTCAGATCTGCTTCCTAAGGTCAGATCTACAACCCACAAAGGGCCAATGGGGTGGGTGCAATCTAATAATGCCCGCGTGCAGCTCTCCTGATAGTGCAGCTTCACTGTCGAGACCTGTGAAATGACAGTTTTTCAGATGAGTCAGTTTTCTGTTAGAAGTGGTAGTGATGCAGGAAGAAAGATTTTTATTAGGGAAGAGGCATCTGTTTACATATTTGTGAACTCCTTTCATTTTGAAATGACTACCGTGTTCCAAATAGAAGCAGAGCATGTCAGTGCAGTCACCAATGAAGATAGACCTTGACTTCACCTACAGAGGGTAAGGAGTCCTTACCTCCCACTTTGCCTGTTTAAGTAAGTGGGAATCAGTAACCAACTCGATTTGCTCCCTAGCAATTGTATGTCAAGTTGAGCACTTTAGCTAACCTTAGGGCAGAAAGGGAGTTATAGCACCATTAGTGTGATAGTAAAATATGTCACTTGCTGAATAAAAATGCTACTCAGTATTACTTTGAACTTCTTTTATGGTTTTACAGGGTGTTGCTTCCTTTCTAATATGGACATACTCTCCCCCATTTCTCCCCCCATCAAAAATTCCTCCCACTAATGCTGTTCAACCAGTGGTAGTCATCAGTGGTGGGGACAGATATGCCAGCTTCTTAATCACATTCTGTAACCTTGCTCAAATAGATCTCGACAATACGGCCAACAAACACTGTTGTCCTGTGTTGATTTTCTGGGTTAAGTTGGTTGCAGAAATGTACGCATTACACCCACTGAATTTGAAAGGAATTATCTTCATCCACCACCACCACAAAAAAAAAAGAGATGCTTGCACAGCTGCAAATTGTACTAACTATCCTTTCAATATACAGAGAAATACTGTGATAGAGCTTTTCCCACCCCCACCCCCCGCCAAAGTTAAGTAATACCTGCCCCTCTCCGTAAATTCAGATGCAATCAGTTGACTGAAGAGTCAGACCAACAGCTTTAAGATGCATGCTTTGCATGGAGGTAGCTTTGTTTGTTTGTTTGTTTTTAGAAATGAAGTAATCCATATTGGATATTCTGCAATAGAAGGTGAAGCAGTAACACTGAGGAAGATTATATTTCATTACCAGAGGACTCAGCTCAGAGTCAACATATTTCACTTGACTTGTCTGGTCTCTTGGGTACATCTTGTGAACAACTGAATGAGCAAATTGTAGACAGCACAAAAGGTTAATAACATTATAGATAGGAAACAGACATGGCTTTTTTTTGAAGATAGATTACAGCATACTTTAAAAATAAATCTATCTCTGTTTTCATTAAGCACTCATTGATTTTTTGGCTTTTCAACAAATGAGTGTTCATCAGTAATGTAAACAACAATGAACAAAGCCCACATGGGTCTTTATCTGCATGTGATTTTTAAGGTAAAATCCCCCAGCTTCTGCACTCATTGTATAACAGCTTGACAGAACTGGAATCAGAGAAAAGCTCCTTTTACACGTGCAAGGTATGCATGAAGCATACAGCTGCCCAGTGTAAGAAAACAGATTAGAAACATAAGCACCAAATCAAAGAAAGAAAGAAACAAACAAAAACTACAGAGTTTTGTTTCAGAAGGCGTTTTAAAAACAGCAACCTACAAAAATTTGAGGGAAGGGAGAAGGGGGCAGAAAAGATGCTGGCTTGTGTAGATCCCTGTCTTCAAAAGTCCTTCTGTGGACATTTTGCATGTCTGAGTCATGCCAGTCGAATGAGCTCCCACACACTTAACTCGCTTTCCCTACTGTGCCTGCTCATCACTCTGCATGCTTCAGCCCCTCAGCTCTAGTGCTGGCTACATATTCACTGGCTTGCTTGGTTTTGTGTGGCCCCACAAAGAGTCCCTAAGCACAACTGAGGGGACAGTGCAGAGATGGAAATAAGTGACGGAAAGCAGGAGCATCTCTGAAGAACGGTGCTGGCAAGAGGCATATTCATGGCAGATGACACGGGGTATAGAGAGGAACTGGACTGCTTAATTCAAACCTTACTCTGTTGCAGACAGGTTCCTCAAAATTCACCAGGATAAAACACAAGTCTTTGTGTAATCGAGGCCCAGGAACATGCAAGTGTTTAGGGACTTGAGTCAAACAACAGCGATACCCCTCTTGTAAGATGTTTTCATGTTGTTGAGTTCACCTTGCAGAACCAAGGCCAGCTAGTAGCTCTGCCACCTTCTGTTTAGGGGTTGCAACAGGGTTCAGACCAACTGACAAGAGTACCAAAGGTTAGCAGCAACTCAGTTTCTGAAAATTAAGCTCACCTATTAGCAGAAAATCCTTCAGTCCAGGGATGAGTGTACACATTCATATAATGGAAGTGGAACTTGTTCTCACTCATCTGGGAGAAAGGGAGCTGCTGCTAACCCAAGGGGTTGCATAGACAGATGCTCTAAAAGAGGGTTATACTTCTCAAAGGTCTGAGAAATGCTGCGTCAGTTAAAAATGTGCATTGTCTGCATTTCCATGAAAGAGCTGTTTGCTGATAAATAATCTCTGCTGCTGGAAAATACTGTTGTTAAATGGAGCTCACTGTCAAAAAATAAATCAGTACTGCTTGTATAAACCATGAGTGATGATATATAATAATAGTAAAAATCCCCATGAAATCACTCATTACCACAGTTAATTTTTTGTTGGCTTACTACTCTCAGCTTTGCCTTAGGGCTCTTAACTGATGGCTAAAACTGATTTTCAGAGGGATTATACTTATGTAATGACCGAGGTCTAAATTAAGCTGTGTTTGTTACCAGGCAGACCAAAAAGTATCCATTTAAGTTCTCCTTATTTGCATCCCTCATGCAAATCCCTATTCATGATGCTGTCAGACTATATATAAAGTCAGTAACTCTGCAAACAAGTATTTTCCAGAAAAGTCATACAAAAATAGAAATAAAAACACTTCCCTATTCTTTTTTTTTGTAGCTCCAAACAGATTTAATTAAAATAATCAAAAAAGGCCCTACTTACTGCCTCCATTATATAAAGAACAACTAAAAATAGACACTAAAGCTGTAACAGAACAAGATGAACATTTAACATTATTGCAGTGATCTGAATTGCTTCAAACCATTTGCTCACACCAGCATTATCTAGCACTTGTTGAAGACCCAAATTTATCATTTATGCTTTTTGATGAAAAAATAGACAGAGCCAACATTATTGCTTTTATTATAAAATGTAAATAAAATTAAAAATCTTAAATCTGAGTGTACAATTTCATTTAAAAATGAAGTCTAGTTCACAGTTCCCTATGAGCTGGTGTCAGATGTGGCTAAGGAAATAGATGAAGAAGATGAAGACGAAGATGAAGAATATTCATTATTTGTTATCGATGCTTCTTTTTCTTCATATTTTGGAGGCGATTCAGAGGCCAGATACAGCATTGGTAAAATATCTGAAGGTGAACTGCTGCCAGAAATTGTGTATATGGTTTCATAGTCTCTAACAGCAACTATTCTTTCATCATCTGCAAGTTGTAATCTATAAAACACAAGGCTGAATATTAGTATATTTCACTTTTCCTTATATAAGGAAATATATATATATTCACTTGCCTTATATAAGCATACATACATGCATGCACACACTCCATAATATGCGTAATACACAAAAAAATTGCTTAAGCATTAGGATTTCATATGATGGGCTCTTATTACTCATATAAAAATTACATTATTCAAGAAGGGAATGGCAAACAAGCTCCCTTCTAACCTCTCACATCATCAGCCACAGGATGGCTTATGGTATTAGCTGCTTCTGGCAGGGCTATCTCACAATCTCATTAATTCTTCTGATCCTAACGTAGCCTCCTTTTTGTAGTCTACAAAATTTGTGATTTCCTCTTCTCTTACAAAATACTGTTTCTAGTCCTAGAAATGCATCACTAAAATCACAATTCTTCTAATTTGAGATCTTATATTAAAAGTTAATTGATTTTTTCATTAAGCTTTACAGCAATCCATAATCCACCAATCCATAAGGAGTAGCATTCTTCCTTGGAGCTGGAGAAACAGAAGCAGCTAGACAGCAATGGACTGCTGAAGCTCACAGTAACACTCAAGGACAGAAGCCAGGTATTCACTACCTTCCTCTAACATATATAACTCCATATTGAGCGGCTTCCCTGGTAACCTGGTCACTTCACCCTGGACCCAGGCAGTACCTGGACTTCAGTGATTAAAAGATCTCAGCATTTCATCTAAGCTGCTTCCCAAGAAAAGGAAGAAATACTTGTTATCCTCATGATATGCTTCTATTCATACCTTTCTGTGCACATCTGTGCCCCTACAAAGGCCCTCCTGCCTGAGGAGTGGGAATACAGCATAGTCACCTTATCTTTAGTGCTGTCATTGGTGTGTTTGTTTATGGGAGAAAGAGCAGAATCCAGTCATGGAATCTGAAGAGAACATGCTAGAAGACACAGTGCTGAAGCACCACACAGTAAGAAGGGACCCACTCCTAGGACCAGGCTGTGACCTGCCCTCCCTGCAAGCTTCAACACAGTTCTTGCTGACAGTCCAAGGGGCAATATATAGAAGAGTAATCTCAGTTGCCCAGTAACCACTGAGCTATCAAAGCAGCACTGCTTTTGAGACTGGGATCTTCAACCATGGCACTAGGTTAGGAGGAATGAGACTACTGCTTTTGCTCCAAGACTGGAAGATAACCAGTTTGCCACATGCCTGAGCTGCTACCATCTGTTGAGCTATGACAGAGCATGGCTAAGGGACACACAGATGCAACTGTGAGTGGCAACTCACAAGTATCTGTGAGGGTCTTAGAGAGAGGTAATAGTGATAACCGGAACTCCCCAGGCACAGACCACCAAAGGAAGAGCTCAGGGTCTCCACATCCAAGGTTGAAGTGATTTGTCCCCACTAGGAACACTTAACCCACCAGAAATTGCTCCAACATGTTGGATTGCAAACTGCCTCCTTGGGTACATATGCTCATGAGCTAGAGAAGTCCACAGAGGTGTGATTGAATGGGGTCAAACACAACACCTTGAACAGACAGAGGTCATTTCTGAGTTGAGGCAATTGATCCAGCCACAGCAAATTAGGTAGAGAAAGAGGTAAGGGGAAGAGGAGCACTTCATACAGGCAGCAGCAGCAAGAAGCTCCCAGTAAGTCTGATGGCCATAGAACATTTTTGCCTCTTGCATTGCACCTCCCTTTGCTGTTGTTTCTTCAGAACAGGATGTGCTGTGTGCTCTTTTCAGGTGCACATCCTCCCCTCTTTTGCTAGCTCTTGTCTGTATTGCAATAGTTCAAGCTAGATTTACACTTCAGATCTCACATATTACATTCAGTCTGAAAACTGTCAAATGCTTTTGCACTTGACAAAATGATGATGCCTCATCACAGGAGTCACAGGCTTCTGGAAAGTGTTTTTTTTGCTTAATCAGACCCATCATTCTCACATTCCCATCTGCTTTCATCACTGTGAATTAGCATATGTGTAGAGCACCCCATAAAAGAATCAGATTCCCCTTAGCTTTGTACAAACAAAACACTCTCTCAAACAATTTTAAGTGGAAAAAAACAATGGATGTGCAGTATACACATAGTTAGGGTTTAATCACCTTTAAGCCAAACCTCAGTGGCAGCATTAGGCATCTGCAACCGTTTCTAGATGTTAAGTGTGTGATCTTTTTTTTCTTTCCTGCATTGCAACCCCCTTTCTCCAGCACCACGGAACCTCCTCTTCTTCAGTGTAATGGCTTTATTATCACAATGCAGGCTTGCTACAACAGCTCTCCAAGAGGTACAGGGCCTGGACATCACTGCCAT
>JAWLRI010000894.1:777876-798672 GCA_034781795.1 Crypturellus tataupa | reverse complement strand
GGCTGACAGGGCTGGGGCCACGCGAGACACCTGGAATACATACAGTTCACAGGTTTACTGTTTAAGAAGCTCAGCAGGAGATTCAGAATGGTTCACTCTGTCATTTTCCAAAGGTTTCTACCAGCACGGAGAGTCTGGAGCATTACTTGAAACGTGTGCAGAAAAACAGCAAGGTACAGTCACAAGCACAGTACAGTCACAGAATGACAACACTGCTCAGCGGCCTGAGAAAACAGGACCATCAGCAAGACACTTGGGAAATGGACAGACACAAGGAAATACACAGGAGGCTGTAGGTCCAAAGAAAATTAGATGTTAACTGTATTACTTACAAAAAATAAAATCCCTACTGTATGCTTATTGTATGGACAGACATGATGAAGTGGTCAGGGAAGCACCAAGAAATTCATTACGGTATGGATGAACTTAAATGCAAATATAGTAATACTGCTGCACCTAAGTGAAACACTGAGCATTCTTTAACTATTTCAGTCAACAACAAAGATGGAAATCCCCAAGCAGTTATTGGGAGAACATTTTACACAGCGTACGGATGTTTGCCCCACCGGGCCTACAGGGAAATGAGGCCCGCAGCAGCCGTGGGAGCCGCTGGACAGAGCTGCTGCTCTGAGCATGGAATCAGTCCTGACCGCGTCCAGGCTCCGGGAAGGTCGTGCGGAGAGCTGACCAACCTGGCAAGCTGTGGCCCCTTTCCATCTTTTCAGAGGCAGAGCAACCCAGGACAGAGCATCATGTGGGCGTCGTATGCCACTGCTCAGCTGTTCCATGTCATGCCATGTATTTATCCCAAAGAACGCAGAATTAGGTATATTAATTTGTACCATCAAAGAGAAACAAAGTACAGTATTGCCAATGTCAAATTACTCCAAAATAGTGGCAGTGCCCTCTTGTAAGCTCTTTCAGAAGCACAGAGGAAGCTGAGACCTCGTTCTTCATTGTCTTAACAGACCTGAAGTCAGGGATGAATGGTGGAAGTAACAAAATGAGAGATAAAGAAGGGAGCTAGTCTCATCTGTTACTACCATCCTTTACTCTCCCTCCTCATTTCTTGCTTGAGGTGCCTTCTTGCCACGTTTGAACATTTCTCAGCACTCTGAAGTAACATTTAGGCCTTCTTAGATCCACTGGACTGCTCTAGTCACAAGTATTCAAATTTAGAAAATCTAAGATGATAGAAATACTGTAATGCTGGCTACAAAACACTGACTCATTGGCTCATGGCTCATTTTTGCATGTTCTGCCAGAGCACTCACGGGTCTCACTTCCAAAGTCTCCTCTCTTCTCAGGAAACCAGCAATAAAAGCTGTGATTCTCAGTGATGTTAGAAATCCAAAAATCAGGATTTCAAAGCACGAAGATGTGATAAAATTGAGCTTTAGCAGCGATCAGACCTGCTCATTACATCTGTTTTGAGAAGCACTGAACTGTAGAAACACTCTGCCCCGATGTCACAGCAGCACTGGGGCACCACAAGCCTCAGCACATCGGTGTCTTTCCCCACTCCTTTACCAATGGGCAACAAACAATGCAGAGTAGACAGGAGGTGACCTTAGGCAGTAAGATGGTATTTTAAAATCTTTTTTGCTTCTGATACTCTTGTATAAATTATACTGCTGTTTGAACACCATGTGGAATAACACAAATAGATAAATTATATTGCTATTTATAGGACACCAATACTGATTTCCTGGCTGCCTTCTGAAAAGTGAACTTAAGGCTGTTTGAATACCCAGACAAATCTGCTCGTGTGAGCATCGCTCTGAGATGCATCCAGGGCACTGTCTCGACGAGGCAGTCTCTCTTACTCGCCCATGCCTCGCTGTGTCCCCCACCATTTATGTTCCAGAAGACCCAAGTGCTCTAAAAACCAGCAGCTTGAAACAAACACAACTCTAAACTAACTGCAGAAGCCATCGCTGTTCCGCTGCTGAGGACACAAGCGCAGCCGTGCAGTGCAGCAGCTTGCTGCTCCCAGTGCTTGCGGGCCGGGCCATGCAAACAGATTCACTCCGTCTTGGGCACCGGTCGCGGGATCCAGATGCAGGATGTGTCGGCCGTGCCCGTGAAGCCACCTGACTGCCTCTCGCTGCAGCGCCGGCCGCAGGGGCCACCGCCTGGTGCCAGCACGATGAGTGCCCGCATCGGTGCTTCCCAAGAGGCAGCAGAACTGCAGAATAAAATCCTATCACTGGTCATATCAAAGGCAAATTAGGCAGCAAGAGTAACCAAATGAACCAGATCAAATGATTTAAGTTCAGTTTAGGAGCAAAGATTCAGGTAGTTATAATAATAGGAAAATCGTTGAGTAGCTGAGAATAAAAAATATAGAAAAAAACCTTCAATTCTGCTTTGTGTTAGATGTAAATGTAAAGGAGTTTTTACCTACTTGTCTTGTGAGAACAAAGACCATTATGGTAACCTCAATATATTCCTTTTTTCCCAAATGAAGGAAGTGATACAAAACTGAGGACTTGAGACCAAGTTTCACCTTGTTGTGGTGGGTGGAGATTATGTTGTGTAACATGGGCTATATCTACTTTTGATGATTACAGCAACATATAACTTGTTAAGCAGTTGAACTTTAAAAGCTACTTATATCTGTTCCACATCAGAAACATCTGGAATAACTTGTGTCAAAAGAAATACAGATTTATTGGGTGTAGTGCATTAGGATGATTAGTCAACATGTACGTCTGCTTCTGGTACCGTACCTGGTGATGTCTCACAAAGCTTTTCGATTGTAGGAAGTGTTCCAATCAAAAGATCATCCTCTATTACATTTAAATGAAACAAAACATTGCAAGAAAACAGAATATTTCAAGCAATAATAGATGTTAAACCATTTCATAAATATAAAAATAATATGCAAATGAAAATAAGAATAAAGCATAAGGAGATGTTCTCAGAAATTACAGTCTCAGACAATTATAGTCTTGCAGATATGTATATATCTATATACACACGCAAGATAATTATAGTCACCTCACCATTATTCAGAACTAGTGGGGCAAGGGAAATATTGGGAGTGTTAAAAACAACCAACCAATCAGGTAGCACAGACAGCAGCGCAGAGCACGTCCTCACCCCCCCCAGCTTCCCGGGATTCCCTCACAGCTGCCCAGCGTGGCCACTAGTCCCAATACTGCCCCTTTTCAGGACTCCATGGCAGAGGCTCCCCAGTCAGAGCCCTGTCCTGCTTCGCCTCCTCCCGTCCGCTCAGGACAGCAGCGAGGCTCCTCTGTGCTGCTGAGCCAGCGTGCACACACACGCACACGCGTACCTGTGCACGCACACACACCTGCATGTGCACACACACGTGCACACCGCCCCCACCCCCCACACAGGGCTGCCCATCCTGCACACAGGCAGGGCTAGAGCCAGCACCACGGCTGCTGCTGCCCTATTCTGCAAGAGCTGAGGACATAGGGCCAGGAGCCTGGGGGGCCAGGGCCCCCTGCATGCAATGCGCTGCCCACTGAGTCTGACGCAGCCAGGAACAGAGCACTGCGAAACCTGAAGGACTCCAGAGTCCTGGGCCTGTAGGCACGTGAGCAGGTGTGGAGATTGGCTTGCTTTCCAGCTTCACCTCTTCCACGGCTTTGCTTTTGCTAACCTCTGTTTAGCTCATATGACTACTGAAGAAAAAGATATATCCGTTTCTTCTTTTTTTTTGAAACAGCATAATCATAATTATAATAAACTGCATTATCAACATCATAATAAACAAAATCAGTATAAAAATAACTAGTTTTGTAAACAAGCATATTCATGGAAACTTATTAGTATCCAAATATGTTTCTAAAGCTAATACAATAACGTGTTCCAGACAAAATGCACGACAACATGTTGTGATTGATGAACATTAACATGGCCCACCAAGTAAGATTTCATACAGGATGTCAGTTTGGGAAAGAACACGCTCTAATTAGATCAACAGATGATGCAAACCCGCTGTGCTCTCTAGGAGTCATTCAGAACCGGGTGCATCAAGGGACGCTTGCAGCGCCCAGACCAGACACGCAAACGGAGCCACTCATTCCAGGAGAAAGCTTTCAGAAGTAAGTTGAAACGGTGAACGCAACTTACCAACTGTAGGGGTGTTTGCTGCACTGAGGGACGCAGAGGAGGATACTGAGGAGATGCTCTCTGCTCGTGCCAAGGGAGCCGCGGGTGGCGGACTGGAGTTAGAGGTCAGGGGAGGGCTGAACGGCCTGGGCTTAATAAAGAAATCACAAGAGTATTAGGTAGGCAGAAAATGATTTTAAAAGGATGAAAAAAAGACTGAAAATTTATCAAAGACTTCACCTAATTCCCCATTCAACATGACAGTATTTTTGTAGTGCTATTTCTTTAGTGCTTTATCTAACTGTGCTTTGAGCGTAAACCAGGGAACGCACATCTGCCCTGGAAATCAATGGCACAATTTTGCAGCCCCTAGTGTTTCTGAAGGGCAACACACCTGATTCCGTGCCAGCCTGTCCGTGGCCACGCTGGCTGAACGTGCAGCTCTGAGCGCCAAAGGCACCTGCGAGGAGCTGGGGAGCCCCAGGAGCCCAGCAGGGAGGTGGGTGCAGCGTGCTGCTGGGCACTACCTTGGCACCACGGCAGCCTGCCCGACATGCAGGGAGCACAGCCCCCGGGGGAGACTGCAGTTGGGCCCCTCTGGAGTTGTAACAGAGAATCAAAATCAACACATACTGTTTCCCTATCAATACACACTGTTTCAATAACGGAAATCAATACATACTGTTTCAGTAATGGAAATCAATACATACTATTTCAGTAATGCCACTAAGTTTCGCTGTAGCCAACTTTGGTCTCGAAGCAGGCCTTGGAGGGGGTACAATTGTGCCTACAGAAAGAGGAGTTGTGGGTCTTGCTGCAAGAAAGCAAATTTAAAGAAATCAACATTATAGAAAAGTCACACCAAACATATGTATATACTTACTGGAACAGAATCACTGGAAGTTGTGCTTCTGTTAAAAGCTCCTGTTTTACCAGCCCAGTTTTGTAAGATTCACCACTAAATCAAAATTGTTCTTAAAATGGGGCGCTATGATATC
The DNA here is from genome assembly GCA_034781795.1 of Crypturellus tataupa. Classification (NCBI taxonomy): domain Eukaryota; kingdom Metazoa; phylum Chordata; class Aves; order Tinamiformes; family Tinamidae; genus Crypturellus; species Crypturellus tataupa. The sequence goes on along the minus strand of JAWLRI010000894.1, from coordinate 793,588 downwards.
CTGAAAAGTGACTCTAAAAGTGACATCATGGGCTTTCTCTTTGCTCTCTAAGGATTTTGTACGAACTATCCTTAGAAGTTTGTGTGTTAGAAAATGGTTTTACTTCAGCTCCCTTTTCGGTATAATCTGTGCGGATCTAGAATGTGGGACAGTCTTTCACATCCCACCATAAATGGAAAATTCAGAGGACTATATTTGGTCCTGGCTGACAAAGCAATATACTATTTCCTTGAAATTATGCCCATGCAAATCCTGTTGCCTTCAATAGGTGAGCATCAATGTAATGGAGAGAATTTAAGAAATGATTCTGCTGATTATCAGAACACAGTAACTCCTTACTACCTCCTAGCCAAGCTGTCAGAGGTTGGAAAATGAAGGAAAAAACACTGCCCCTCTGTCCTTCCCAACCTAGCAAAAGCAACAGACAGGCAGTAAGGTGAGCAGCGGTACGATGCCACTTTTACATGGTCACTTTTCTGATTAGTAATGTGCCTCTAAATACCTGTTAGATCTCATCCAACATGTATGCCAAATCTACAGTTAACTCCAGAAAAGGCTTAAACCCTAATGTACGATGACAGTCCCAGTACTATCAAGCACAGCATGGTCGCAGCCATTCAGCCTAACTCTGCTCTCGCTGTAAGAAGGGAGTTTCACCACTGACTTGGGAAGAAATACGTTTGGCCAGTCCTGAGCACATCCTGCCGCAGAGCTGCAAATGCTTATAGCAGAAGTAAATCCAGTTCTAAGGTATCAGTCATCCCTTTAAAAATCTGTCTTGTTACGTTCCGGGCAGAGGGTGCAGGCTCAGTACCAGCTGCAGAGCAGGAATTGTAGAGCACTTGCCCAAAAACAATTTGTAATATTTTGCTTTAATAGTATGTGGCATTACCGCAGTATCAACCACATTTCAAAATACAGAATGCTAAAAGACACAGTTTTTAATCCAAATTATTTCACTGTATTTAATCTGAAAATATCTATACATCCATACCAAGCCACTTAAGGATGCAATTATTCACTCATTTAATCTTTTGAGATCTCTCACTGCTCTGACATCCCATGAAAATGTATTTTATTTCTAGAAAAGCCAAGCTCCATATTGTTAAGAAAAAGTAATGCTTTTAGCTGAGTAATTTGATTTTTCTTTGTTCTTTCAAGCTAAATGCTTTTTTCAATGCCTAACTTACAAGAAAGCCAGTGCTATAAGTAGTGTAGTGCAGTATATGTGAAAAGAGGAGTTAATTAACATCAGGTGAGCAACAAGAAAGAGAAAAATGAGCAAAGCTTGTTTTCCAGAGTGAGTGATTAGTGACGAGTGCACACTCCGCATGCTTGCCATACCCTTACGTGCGTGAGCACAAGAAGGCACTAAGCTATAGTCCAGCAGTGCTGAAGATGATGTGGAAGGAATTTCAGCAGCAGAGCCAATTTCTTCAATGAATAACTTTTCATGACATTCAGCATTACTGAAAAGGTCACTCGGATCCTCAGAAGCAGAGCTGTTGGAAGGATTCCCAAGCAAAGCAGGAGAGGCAAGGCAGGCATTCCCAGCATTTAAATGCAACCTCTGGGGCTCCTTCGCATCTGTGCTTGTGTGTCTAACTGTGAGAAGTTCCTCAGCAAAAGAGATCCACTGGCTTGGCGGCCGCAGTGTGGAGGAGCAGGCACGCCCGGTGCACACAGGCGGCTCTGCCGCACAGGGGCTCCCGGGCCCGGTCTCCGGCTGATGTCCGCACAGAGCCGGAGCACCGGGCATGCCGAGGGCAGGGCAGCAGGTGCTCACATCCTGCTCTTTCAGTGTAGCTGCAGGAAGAAGGAGAAGTTGAAACCAGGTACAGCGCTGAAATGATGAATATGTCAGAAATACCTACTGCAGGATGCCCAGTAGCCATCAAGAAAACTAACTGCTCTGCTAGGCTGAAACCACAGCACTTGTAAGGAAAGAAAAACATGTGGACACATATCATACGTACTGCAGTCACACTGTCAACTGTGACATTTTCTACTTAAGTCAAAAAATCACTTACTCTACTCCTTCTCTTAAAGCTCTACCTCCTTTGCTTTGCTTTCCTTTAATTTCTTCCCTACCATGGATTAACTTCTCTGTAGTTTTCCCTTTTTCTTCTCCTGTCTTATTTCATTTGTGCTTCTTCTCTATAGATTCCTGTTTTTCATTTCTTCCAAAATCACTGAATCCAACTTACTTCCAAATATTTTTATCTTCTTATTCTTAATATCTAGTAATAGAAAAATCAACTTTTCAATGAATCACAGAGGGCAATGCCATGCTGAGATCCTGTTTGAGATTTCCACTGTCTCTATCACCTTGAATCTAGTGAGTGACTATGTAGTTGAGGCACCATTTGTCTCTGCCTATGTTCTCACATCCCTGGATCTCCCGGTTGGTGTTTCCCATGGGTTTTCCCTGCGTTCATCTGCCCAATTGTTGCAGGAGATGACACAAGCAGCAGCGAATATGACGTTAGGCAACTTTCCACATCCTGCAGTTTGGTAAAGCTAGGAGCAACAGTGCTGTGGAGCGGCAAGGAGGATTCCAAAGGGAGCAACACTGACTTGGCAGGCCAGAGCGAGAGTGCAGAGGTCCTCCTTTCACATGAACAAGGAGATTCACTAAGCCTTAAAACCAGAGATTTGATACTGCCTTCCCTTATTAACAGGTAATTTAAGTATTATTTCAAAGGCCTGCACTGTTACAGATCCAAAACAGGAGCAGTGTAGAATGTGCAAGATTGTATTTTAAAATACCTGAAAGCACACTAAAAAAATGAGAGGGAAAAAAAGCATCCTCACAATATCAATAGCCAGCTAAAAATTTTCTGTTGTGTTTGTTCGAGATAATAGTTAGCTGAAGGTTCTAATAAGGCAGGATTATTCATGGATGACAAAAGATTACTTCTATTTTCCATAAAAAACCTGCTCAAATACCATAGCAGTTTGTATGCTCAGTGATTAAGGCAGAATTAGAAAAAGATATCTGAAGAAATGCATTAGTCAACAGTGAAAAGAGTAGCTGTGGGATATACTAAACTATGACATATGTATTCTGTATGAAGTTATTTATTATTTGTATAACAACTTATTTATGTTTGGGGTTGACTTTTGAAAAACCTTTAAACAGTTTACCTGTATTTACCTTTGAAATGAAGATAAAACACGTATTTAAAGGAAACAGCATCAGATCAGAACCGAGGATTTTTAAAAGTCTTGAGAACTGTGCTAGAGATTATTGAGTATCAGAAGCTAATCTGATTTAAACAACCCTGTGAACTCTTTCTAATTTACTAAATAATTTTCCAAAATACATGTTATTCATTTGCAAGACCTTATAACACTCACTTTCTACTCAACTCCATGGATGGTTTTAGAAATGTACTTGGCTTGGTTAAGTCGTAGAACAACAATTTTTACTATTTAACTATTTTTTATTTTACAATTTCATTGAAATACAAAGTTCTATGCATATGAGTGACCTCCAGCTCTGAGGCACAGGCCATGATTTTATCTGACTGCAGAGCATGTCATTGGTCCCAATTACGTGACCCTGGCCCCAACTACCTGTTGCCACTCATCAGCTGGAGGCTACTCTCTCCACAGCTCTCCTGGTAGAGGGAGAGCTTCATCTGCTTTTTTTCCCCAACATATTCCATTAATATATATGTAAATACATTACAAATTTAGACCCAGTAGCCAATAATCTGACTGCTACCAAAGGCAGGAAGAGATGATCTACTGATTTAAGGAAGCTAGATTTGTTATTATAAAACATAATTTTTAGGGAACATAGATTGTAATGGAAGAATAATTTGCAATTAAATCATATGACTGCATAGCCACACTGATCATTGCTAAAGAGATGTTATTATGCTTGAGAAAAAGCAATATTTCCTGTGCAGAATTTTCCTGTTTTTACATGAACTCTTTCTTACTGCTCTTTAATCTGTAAGATTGGCTACAGAGGAAAAGAGTTGGAAAGCCATGATCACTAACTAAGAAATGAGAGTGATTATATACTTTTTCATGACAAGAATAAACATAAATTGCAAATACTTCCTTTCTCAGATATACGTCTAAAGAAACTCTACACTAAGAGTGCAGGACTTTGAAAAAAGAGTTGCAGTAGGTAGGCTGTAAGGAACCGCAGAAGTAGCATACCTGCTGCTGTTAGTCAATAATGTAGTCCACCTTACGTCCCCCAAGATAATCAATACAAATAATGCAAGTAAATATTTTTAGTAAAGGAGACCTAGTGTAAGATGTGTTTTTGTTTGTGTTCCCTCTTCCTTTTTTTCTAGAAAGGTTTTCAACGTCCCTCCTCTCAATCTCTCCAACACACATCCTGCTGCGCATGAGCTCTCTGGCTCTCTTTCCCTTGCTGCCTTTTGAGTAAAATAATCCATAGTGGCTACTCCATCAATCAGTTCATACACATATATATTTCTATTGTCCACACTAGTACCCTACAAAATCTTGCAACCAGGCTTCCCATACAGCACATTCCTCTTGCTCCTCTCTCCCTCCCCATTCCACTCCTATAATCTCCGTCCCCTCCAAGCCAGGAACTTCCCCATATTCCAGGTTTTCTCCCACTCCTCTGGATTCAGCCAAAACATTTCCCAATAGAATCTATTTTCCTATAGGAAACAAGTGCCTTGCAGCCAAGCTCCATGGCGGTCTTGTACTCGATGGTGCATAGCTCAATAGGCTTTTCTGGAAGAAGGAAATACATCCACCTCTGCCTACAGTGCAAGCTCATTCCACCCATCGGTGCTGAGAGAAGCTCCATCTAACCCTCCAACCCTACTAATCACAGCACCTCCCTTTGCAATGGCTAAAAAAAAGCAACAACAGAGCATCCGTGAGAGCAGGTAAGTACAGTCTCTGCTATCAAATATTTTACCTGAGGAGGATGAGGACGCCAAGGAGGCTGAAGAAGAAGATTCAAGAGAACTGCTGAAGAGTGGATCCCATGCCAGTAGGTCACTGTTCCCCTTTCTATAGTAAGAGTTGCAGTTGGAATATAAATGAAAGATATATTCATAAAAATCAAATGATAACTTTAATAATTCATCTATTGTGTTAGTAATAGCCTTTTTATCTAAAAATAAAAACTACTTACAGGTTGCAGGTCTAAGAACTGTTTATACATAACTAATCAATCTGAATTTACCTTGGTGCAAATTTATGGGTAAACATATTTCAAAGTATCCGTTTTCATATCAACAAAGTATATGTATTCGAAAGGATTTTTTTCAGTATATGAGACTTGTACACAGACCTGTCCAAATTTTGGATCTATTATCTTAAGGAACACTGTAAAATTGTTGATAGAGCCTGTATTTATTTAAAACTTGAGATTTTAAACCAAAACCAATATTTAGTAATCATGTAATTATCAATCAAGACAGATGAGAATGAAGCAAATACATAAGAAGAGGAAAAAGAAATACAGAGGGAAAAAAAGACTGAAGAATAAAATTCTCCATTGCTATATAATACCTCATTAACTCTTACAGGGCAACAGATATACAACTGCCTAATAAACACCCAATCCAGTCTGCTGATACTGAGTTTCTGAGTCTTGGATAAAAACAAGAGCAAATTCCCTCCCAAGTGCATTTGATATAATTTAAAAAATTCAACTCACTCATTAGTTGGAGCAGAAAGCTTTGATTTCGTTAATTCTTCACCTAAGCAAAAAATACAGAATTATGACCAAAGATGAAACACTTGATTAAAAAAAGCATTTTGCTTCATTACAAAAGTATACTAAATGTTAGCAGCTGCAGATCAAAATTAATTGTGAATAATTAAAATGGAAAGGAAAAAAATGTGTTCTTTCTGATGATACAAATTCAGATGCTCCAGGAATATTTTCTAAAAGCAGAGGACTATACAGAGTAATGCATTCTGTGAGAAAATATCGATCATCTGAAGGTTTTTACTTAACTTATACAGCTCACTTATATAGCTGATGTTTTATTATTCAACAAACCACTCTTTGACCTGGCCTGGTTTCCTTCCCACTGGAAAGAAAAACAAAGAAAGGATAGAGCCTAATGTTTGATCATCTGTCTCCATGGAACAAGGAGGCTCTGACCATAAAGTTGAGAGAGAGTGCGAGTGCGTGAGCTTTACTGGCTTGTGGATCACACTAAACTAGGGAGGATGAGGGAATTTAAGAACTAACACAAGCGTTATTTCCATGAGGTCTCCCCTTTGGATTTGTTCCTCATCACTGTGTCAGAACAGAGAACACCTGATTATGCAAAATACCAAGAGATCTGTTCACAACTGTAACAGTGAACTGAAGTTTTGATCCAAAAAAATTATTTTTTTCCTTTGAATTTACTGTGGGTAGTTCAAAGGCATGTATCATTAAAGGAACTAGAATTGACAAGATAAACCTTTTCTTCTGTTTAAAATACTAACATTTAATAATGTTATTTTTTAACAGCTAAGTCAAACACACTAATGTAATGAGACTAACAGTTACAGATTCAAACTTACTGGATGAATTTCGATTCATTTGTGCCTGAAATAGACAAAATAAGTAGAAATTAAATTTTACAAACTGTCAGCTAGAACATTTAATAGTTGCAAAATTCATGCTTCTACTTTAATTTCCCATTAGCTATTTTGCTTTTGTGCTTGCAGAACCCTCTGGTGCTTGGAGAAGCAAGGCCACAACATAAACCAGGGCAGAGCAAGCAGCGCACCCGACACCTGGGTAGAAAAAGGCACTGCCAGAAGCATTAGAAAAGAGCAGGAAATGCAAATACTTCTGGGCAATTGCAGGCAGCCACTGGACTAAAGAAAATTTGGGGGAAACAAATACAGAAACAGCAAATAACCCTGGAAGGGAGATAGCAAGTGACAGCTGAAAAAATGAAAACTGAATGAGGAGTAACTTCTAGAAAATTAACCCCCTTTAAACATATTAGATATGTTACAACATAATAACCACAGGGTTGTTCAGGTCACTTTTCAGCCATCGTCCCTGGGCTTACCTATTTTAATAACAGACTCTGCAGACTTAGTTACTAGGGACTGCTATGCTCTACTCTCAGTCATTTTGGGCTTTTTTATTCCTGTCAAACCCCAAATCGTTAGCCAAATGAGCAATCCTGTGCTCATTTTTATATGCATCTTAGTTGACTAACTATACTTGTATATCTGAGATATCACTATGGAAATAAGCAGATAGGTACAGAAAATAGAGACAGAAGTGCTACTGAAGCCCTTACATATTTAGAATTTAACACAATTCTATTTACATGGGATTCAAAACACAATGCAATTCTGTACCTTTCTACAGTGCCTTCTTGCTGGAATCTTCATGTTCTTTAGAAAGATTAATGTAAAATTGTATAAACAAGGCTTCAGTAAGTATTACTAAATTTTTTTACAGGACATGTCATTAAACGCTGACAGCTTTCCTACCATATAGTGTATCTAACAGATAGGAACAGACACATTCCCAAGTCTTGCCGCGTAACTCCCTTACAGACTCTCAATTTTAATTTAGAAATAACAATGAAAAGTCATTCTGTACTTACAGGACTGTGTCTCTGCTGTCAAAATGTGAGGAAAAATGGGAAAACCAGCATTAGTATTTTAACATAGCATGCATATTTTCATTAAAAACATCCTTAAGCCATCCTTACTCTGATCCTAAGTCATCCTTACTGTACTAATGTAATTTAAATATGCTTGTTTATAAATACCCCTGTTTGGTTAAAAGAATCATTCTACAGTTTGTTGTGACTACATACAATCAAAAAGTGTAAAAATGTTCTGTAAAAATTACAGAATCTAAATTATGATCTGTTTTAAGGCCTGTATGTTACTTGATACTGATAAGCAAACCATATTAAAAGCCATGCTCAGCTAATTCCACATGTATTCGAATCTACTGTAATGGCAAGAGCAGAAAGATAAGAACTGATCAGCTTTCCTCAAAAGTAAAAACTAAAATCTGAAAAGGGAGAGTTACTCAACATTACATCATGATAAAATATATTACAGACAGTCTAGTGGTCAAGAAAAATAATAATCTAGCCTAAACCTAAACTCGTTCACACTAAAGATTCCTCACCCCTTTTCTTCTCTACTAATTAGAAATACAAGACACAGCATTACTTACAGATATTGCTGGAGAAAGGGCAATGTTCCCTATAGATACTTTTAACTCATCCAAAGAAGCCATTGTGCACTGAGAACTATGATTGGGCTGTACAGGTTTTATTTCTACGTGGAACCTCCTGGGTTCATCATCTTCAGAGTCAGAATCACTGGATGAATAGAAATGGTTCTCTTTGGTATGTTTTTCTCAGTTAAGGTACAAGTATTTCAAATTCATCCACTTAACCCATTTCTCACATAATATCTAGAAAATTTGCATATTAAATAAATGTCTTGGATAAAATACTACAGACAAAGCTCTCTGTGTCCTTTATAGACACTTCATATACGTTCACTCATAAATTTTATATCTGCACTGGCCTTTACATTTCATTAATCTTCACAGTGGTATTTGTTATGGAAGGCACTATTACATAACCAAAGACTGCATAGATGAAGGTAACAGAACAAAAGAAAGGTTTTAGAGAAACACTAATTTTGTATTTTCAATTTATGATTTGCACTGTTCAGCTAAGCACTGTACTGCACATAGGGAAGAGGCAAGCATTGTACCAATTTTTAAATGAATTGAGGGGAAGTACTGACCTTTTAGAGTAACAGCACAATACCAGCGGCAGCTCACAGACAAAAGGTAGAGGAAAAGGCAGCAACAGCTACCATTATTTGCCCCTTTTGCAGAATGGCACTACAAACTGTAACCTTACCCTTCAAATGGAGGATGGTGAAACCATGAGCCTTCATAAAACAAGACAGCCTATAAAATAGGCTTATTCTGTGTATTAAATCTATTATTAAAAATACAATAAAAACACCAATTAGAAATAGTATGTGGTGAAATAATATAATTGAATGACAGAAACTCTATTCCTAGATGTTGCAGCTCCCAATCTTTTTTTATGTCATCAAAAGGGAGGGAGGGTGCAGGTATAAAATATATAGCTCCTCAGCATGCTTAAAAGAAAATTCTATTTTACAAATCCTGTAGAAGCTTTTCATGGAGGAACATCTGCATGGTCACCTCAATTTTCTTCTGTAGACTTATTTTTTTTTTACTTCAGGTTAAAAAATCCTCTTAAAGTTCCCAAGACATTTAGTCTAACACTCTTTCCAAAAAGTCCCTCCAGCATTTACACACACAAACTCACAAATCTAGCCTAGACAAAAGTTGATACTTTTTTTGGAAGCTACAAACATACAAAGTTACAACACAAGCATGGAAGTTCTCTTCCTTTACTTAACACTTAAATCAGTGTTCACCTCTTCATCTCACTTCACCTCTCCAGAGAAATGTAAAAAAAAAAAATAACTAAACAAAATAAAAATCAAAAGGATATTCTGTGCTGCTTCTGGTTTAATACTGTATCCTTCATCATCCACATCAGGAATATTCTAGGAACAAGAAAAAAAAAAGATATGGCACAAATAATGTAAAAATTTGCTGTTGTTTATTATACCATATTTTATATCACTGACAATTTAAACTTTGATTACAACAGGTTATTCACTATTAATCGTTACACAGCTATCTCACATTATCCTCTATAGCTCAGAAGCTGTGTGAAAGATGAGGACGTGACAAAAAAACATTTAACCGTGACACTATATACTTTAATTTACAATATAAAATATAAATATTGCTTAATATTTTAAAATGTTATATTTACAACTTTACACGTGACCAGCACTGTCCTGGATGTTTAAACTTAAGCATCCAGGAATTTCCACCTAGTTCAGCTGTTCCATTTTTGCAAGCAATTAAAAGTAGACTGAAGATAATTTCATTAGAAATCATTTACAGATTTTGGCTAAGCACGTAGACCCATAAAAGTGCTTTGGGAGAAAGAAAAACTACCTCTAATATGAAAAGCTAATTCTCTAATATGATACTTTAGAAATTTAAAGTATGCCCTCCTCCCTCAATCACACTGATACATACATTACCTATAAACGGTTAGGCACAAATACACAGAAAGTTTCCTCCATTCAAAACAGAGGAATAAAAGCCCATTAATATCGCTGTATCCTTAGTCAGGCTACATGAAGATTATGAAATAGCAATTACAAAAACCACACAACCAGATCTCTTCAGAATGTAGTAATCTTACAGACACAAGTTTCACATTAAAATGGCAAGTTTTATATAAAAGCGATTTATTCTAAAATACTAGTTTATCCTTACTCTGTTAGAAAGCAAGCATTAGGAGGCAGTTTGACTGAAAATGTCTAAAAGACAGTAAGGTGAGAGAAAATGACTTATATGGGATATTTCAGCTAGTAAGCAGACACTTAACCTAAAATCTGAGGCAAAATTTAAAGAAACATTCACATTGAATAATCTTTCAATTACTGAGAAAGAAACAAATGGTATGCTTGGCCTTCTATTTCTTTTATAGGTTTATTTTATTTATTTATTTTATTCTTTCTTATTTCCTTTATTTTCATTAACAAACACACAAAAAAGTACTAAAACTAGGATCACACGGTCCAGTACCTTAGCTCCACTTGCTTCAATCAGGGTTCTTATCTACGCTTGACCTCAGGCTAACCTTATTTATATACTAAAAAATACTAATGAAACTTGACATCAAAGTAAACAGAACAAAAACATATAGCTAGAGGGTAGGCACATGTTCCTACAATACTACTGTTTCTGAATTGTGAACCAATTCTAGCTCTCACAACAGGCAATTTTCAATACCTAAGGATCACTCATGGTTAAGAGGAACTGAAAAAAAAAACCAACAAAAATCTTTAAATATACCACATTTACTTTTTCTTCCAGCCAGGCCAGATATGTAAAGGATATTATTACTGAGGACATGCAAGAAAAATGACAGTAACTTCTAAATTTATATGTACACTATTAGTACTAAAGGGTGGAAAAGATCTCTAATGCGCCTTTACGTTGACAAATTGTGTCACATCTTACTTGCAAATTGAGCAGTAATTTCAAAATAATTTTTTGGGGGGAGGGACAGTTCTCATTACTTCCTGAAACATCAGCATTTTATTTACTAATTCATTACGTAACAGCAGTAGAAGATGGCCATTTGACTGAGATATATGTTCACAAGGACAAAAGAGATATGAAATAAAACTGCCTAGACAAAAAGCCAGAGGACTAAACTTTCTGTTTCCAAAACTTTAGACTTCCAGTCACTCCTTTGGGTTGGATTCTTTGCCCTGCCCCAAAGCAAGAAAAGCCGCAGGGGTAGTGTGTTGCTAATTCCTCAGAGGAACACACCGAGGGCAGGAGGAGAGCACTTGGAGCCTGCTACCGCCTATTTCACCTGGCCCATTACCATCAAGTTAACACAGCGCCCAGCTTGCTCACAAGGTCAGGCAGAGAGAAACCTGAGCTGGACTTCACCTTGATTTTTGCCTATTTTTTCTTCTCCTGGGATATTGACAGTGCTTACAATATCTTCTCTCCGAAGTTTTCCTGATGGCATGCTTCCAGATACTGTCCAGCTGAACGGCTATTTCTTTTTTTTAACAAGATTAACTTTCTACCATTTTACTGAACCAGATGAGATTTTCTGTGCAACCAGATGAAGACCAAAGCCACCTCCAAGTAAGCACATGAAGACAGTCTAGAACAGGAGAAAAGGGGCCTCTCCACTTCAGACATCTTTGGGATTTAAATTTAGCTTATTATGACCTTAGGTTGAGGCAGCGATGTGGCATATTCTTAATCTCCTCTCTTTGGGCTGCATAAACCCCAAAGACACAGAAGACAGGGGCCAGATACCCTTTTACGCTGCCTGGGATGCAGAAAGCAAGAAAATAGATACTCAAAATGCTCCTGTTTTGTACTGTGACTGCTTCGTACCTCCTCATGATCAAATAAAAACCTCCCTTGGCTGTTACAAAATTTCCAGATAGGAATTAACAATTTACTCGTATGCATTAAAATTATGTTTTTCAATATGTATAATCTGGCACCTATAAATCAGTACAAGCAGACAGGTGCTCATAAATAAACCCCAAAACTTCCACTTTATGTGGAAGTCTTTAAGACATACTGCAGAATACACTGCAGTAGGTATTCTCAATTAGTGAGAAGGTCCTAATGGCACTGACTACTTCCTTTTCCAAGTTTAAATACATTTCCAAGTTCAAACTTCTGAAATGTGTAAGTACTAAAAAGATGTATACAAAGCAAATTATAATAGAGATACCAACATACATAGCAGTAACTATTTAGATTAAGTTTGAAAACTGAAACAGGAATGAAATCTTCAAGTAAAAGACAAGTAAATGAGAAGTATTTGAGCTGGGACCTTCCAGAGATAGCTGCTAACCTTAAAATACACTAGCACTCTGGGTACAAACTGCTCATGAAGTGTGAATGAATTTCAGCGATGGTGTTCTGCTCTGTTTTTCATGGGAGTGACTTTAATGGATTCTGTTATTAAAGGATTCTCCCATTTGGAATAATACTATTCCTTGTGAATATTCTGAAGCCCAAATCCACTCATAAGATGTTAAGCACAAAACAAATGAGAATACAAGTATTACTTTTGTTGTTAGGCACCATGGAGGTTTTTTTTTTTTTTTTTTACATTTGTTTTTACCATGTATAAATTACATCTAGACAACAGAATTTACTTGTATGTTCACATGCAGCCACAAACGATATCAGACATGTTTACTGTTTAATTAATGATTAAAAAAGAATCAAAACAAGCAAGTAATAAACACTGTAAATCAAAGCCATCTGTTTTACTCTGTGACTCAACCTAAACTGTCAAAAGACATCAAGGGCTTGATAATTCTAGGAGTAATTCTAAAATACTTTTCTTTAAATGTCCTAAGAACTCTGCTTTGAAATTAACCTGTCTCTGTATAGGATAAAAACTTGTCTCACATTATCTTTACAAAGCTCTTTCCATACATACACTTGATCATTTGGTTAATCTTCCTTATTAAGACTCTTCCTTATTAACAAAAAGGTTCTACTAGATCTTTTAAACCAAGTATCTATTTTTCATTTTAATATTAGATTCTAAAACTCATAGATATTGAATGCAAAGAAGAAAATTCATGTAACCAGTGAACTTGGAAAATTAAACTGTTTAATATAATTAACATCTATGTAAGACAACTGAAAAATCAATCAGTCTACAGAAAATCACTTCAGCCATTCTGTAAACATTTCTCTGCTGTTGCCATAGGGAGTCACACTCACTGTACATATAATTCAAGACAACATATATATTTAAAATAAACACAAAAGGCTCAATTCAGAAATTAAAAGTATTTAACATATTAATTTCATTTGCAACTGCTTCCTCTTTAAAGTTAATAAATAAAATTGTAAAATGTATCACAGACTAAAAATAGCAATGAAAAACAGACCATGAATAAAGTCTATCTAGAGATTGTTCATTTAAAGCAGTATTTAAGTATGTATGTTCCTATATTCTATTGGCAGCAATCATGCAGAGTTCCGTTAACACTGGAAATATTTTCCAAAGAAACAGTAATAAAGAAAGGAAAATGAGGAGGCAATGTTAGATCCACAAGAAAGTAGTGTGAAAGATTAACTCACTTAGAAACTATTAGTTAATTAATTTAAACTCTGTGAACCTTCAAGATAAAATAGCAAATAACTGCATTAAAAACATGCTATTTTAAACCTAAAACTGTTAGGAAATATAAATGCATTAGTGAAACACTTGTACACACTGCATGTTTTGAGCAAAACTATCACTTCACCTATGTCATCAAAATAGTAAAACTTCTATCACAGTACTAACACTTTGTGGAACCTGGATGTAAGCGAAGTTTAGTTAGATTTAACAGCTGATCAGTTTAGCTTATGTGTTTGTGTTAGAAATAAGTCTACTTACAACCGAGTCTGCATCTGGACATTCCCTATTAAAAAAAATAAAGAAAATTTACAATTATAAAATACAAAAATTAGTTCCCTCAAACAGTTCTGTACTTCCTTTATTAATTTCAAACAAATTTGAAACATCACACTTGGTTCTCTTAAAATTTACAGTATATACATACATTCAACAGCATGAAATTTAAATAAAAGAAGCGGAAATAACCATAGAAGAAAAATGTACAATAAATATTGAAAATCTAAAGTTACAAACTTCAGGCTCTAACTCATCCTGGAAGTGAGCTTAGAGGAGGGGAGGAATCAAGGGAAGACAGGAGTACCAAGCTGCATTTAAAATTCTATTTGTGAATACCCACCATGCTTTGCCATTCAGGCAAATACAGTCAACAATTTTGTGAAGGTGAATATAATTAAGAGCCAAGTGCTTGGCTGATGTGTATAATAAGTTACCGTCAACAATCATAACAAAACTGTCCACATGCAATTGCAATTCATTTTCAAACAAACTACACTATCTTCTAGGAAAACCTAAAGGTGTTAAATGTACAAGGCACAACGTCTCTAAACACAGGTATGAAAACCTGTACACATGGAAATATCAGTGTGGAACTCAGCACAGACTGTAAGGAAGCTGGCAGGGAGAGGAAGAATCCTGCCCACTCCGAATGGCACAGCGCAGAAGTGTGTGCTCTGTTCCACTGGAGTCTTACCTCCCCCTGCTGGCTCAGAAAAATTCAGAGACAGGCAAACAGCTGCTTTAAAAGCCATTTATAGCTTGAAGAGGTGAACTGTTAGAAAAACTTAGAAAGGCTGGAGAGGTGGTAAATGACACTGAGATTGACATGGGAGTGCTTTTATCTAGTTAGGTGCACGATCTTTCTTTTTTTAAAGGTGAAAGAACAAGTTCACACTTCTAGCACAGGGTAATATATCCTGCAAGTGAGGACTCTCTAAGGGAATTCAAGGATTGTTGTAGCTTACAACCAAGACAGAAAGGTTTTTTTCCTCACAGAGGAAATTTCTGGCAATAGAGCCTATAATAACATCATTTACTAGAAGATGAAGTCAGAAAAAACAGACTATCAGTAAAACTTCTAAGGTGATGATAAATAACTATTAGAATATTATACCTAGGTATAAAATAAATTGTCAACTATTCGAAAACCTAATATTAAAAATGTGATATTCTTGTTAAATTAGAAAAGGATCAATGTGAGAATCTGTGAAAATCTGTAGCTTGTCTTACATAGGAGATCAGTATCAGGCAGCCATACTTTCTTCCTGATCTTAGTACCATGTGCTTCTCTAATGTATATGCATACAGATGCAAATAGTATAATACAAATCAAGTTCTAGCTCAAGTCATAGAAAGTCACGCAACTTTTTCCCCATTTCAAAACAGCTGCACTGACTTATATTGTTGGACAACATCATTGTGCCATGCAAGACTGTTTCTCCTGGAAAGAGTCTGCCATATTACCTCTCATCATTAAATAAAACTTATTTGGAAAAGGGCGGTTTTTGGAAAAGTATCCAGATGCCACAGAGCAGCATATACAGATATGAAGTGTTTCACGCTGATTTCACTTCAGTCTGCAAGTCCTCAGTGCCCCCAAAAATACTTCTGATACAAGTAGAGGAAAAACAACCTCTGAGTCAAGATTTGTTATCTATCTGATATACTTGGTG
>JAWLRI010000894.1:762818-777464 GCA_034781795.1 Crypturellus tataupa | reverse complement strand
GTGCAGTAAAAGCTTTTAAAACACGAAAATCCTCAAATCTGTATATCACTCTAATGCAAATATTTTAACTAAATCATTATCAGAAAAAATAAGGCCTTGCAACAGAAAAGTATTCTCAGATTATTGCTCATATTATTACCTGAGCACATTAAAATATGTAGAGTGTGTGGGAAGGATTAAATCACAAATGAAGAGAAATATAAAGGAGTGTTGTAAACAACAACAAAAACGTAACACCTTTAAGTCCTAATGACATCAAAATAGAGAGGAGTAAAGTATTCTTAAGAAGTGTAACTATTATCAAATAACAAAAGAACAATAGTCATACGGCTTTTCCACTTGGTACAAGTGAACACACATGATGTGCTGTTCTTAGATCACAAACTCTTAAGCATGTTATTTAAAAACTAAGTGTGGTAAAAAAAGGAATGCTTTAAAATATTGCTATTCTGAAAATATATCAATATCTCAGTTTCTTTTTAATTATAAGCTATTTTTGAATCATATGTTCTACAGTGTTTAAATGTCTGTACAAGGGAGAACTACTTACCTATGCAGAGGAAACAAGGAAACATATCAGTAAGAGTACTTGCTTACTTAACATCTTTAGTTACATAAATCTTAAATATTTATAATTTTTTCATATTGATAGCACTCCTTTAAACCTGCATTATAAAAATCATTACTTTTGTTAATTATTAGATAATGTTTATCTCCAGATATTTATTCATTTCCATATACGACTAAAAGCTTGAAGCTAGAAATATACTTACACAGATTCAGTATCTTTTTCTTTTTTCATTATTCCTGATAAACCAAAAGGTTTTCTCTTCCGTGGTTTTATCCCTATGGAACAAACATTTTTCACGTAAAAATCAGTGATGTGCATGCCCTTGGCAAAGTGCAACATTAGTGCACAGGAATGTCAAAACCTTCTAGAGGGTGCTATAATGGAGGAGTCTAATGTTGGGGTAGACATGGAGCTCAACTAAGGGAACACAAGTATCTCTGTTGCCATATGTTGCAAGCAACCCACCAATCAAAGAACTAATTTAAGAAGAAAAAAAGGTTAAAGTAATAATGTGATTCTGCAGCTTCTTTTGTGGAAGGTGGGTGCATTGCCAGTTTTGAGGGAAGAGACTTTGCTCACAAAAACTAGGGAGGAGACAGCTGAGCTGCAGTCGATGCTCTGCATTCAAGGCCTGCCCCTCTTGGCGCTGTCCTCACTGCCTTGAGTGGTACTGGTGACTGGGAGCCACAGTCTCTCATAAGAAGCAGGACCTGGGTCCTGTGCAAAAGCTAATGTACCCAGGCTCTCCAGTTGCTGCTACACTTTATTAAATGCCTGTGCTGTAGCTAGTGCAGGACTAGTTCCTACTGAGGCTGGAACCATACCTTCCCTCTGTATTTCCTTCCCCATTTTTAGCACTGGATACATACCGCTATAATGCACAAAAAAAAAAAAAAAAAAAAAAAAAAAGAGTTTTCTTTCATATCCATTTAAGGCATTAAAAACGAAATGCATTTGAAGTCTGCATTAGACTCCACTCAATTTTTTGCTGAAGTGTAGAATTTCATTACACAGCACATATAAGTAGCAATTATTACAAAATGTTTGAAATTTTCTCAGTGAAATAACTAAAAATTTCTTATATCAGGTACATAAACTCAGGCACATTTTGTATTTTAACATAGACAGAAATAATTCCTGCAGAATTACTTTTAAATGCAGAGTCTGGGATTTATTTCCTTTCTGTGCTTTATCCAGCAAAATCAGTAACAAATGGAATATGAGAGTAGTTCTGAAGATGGTACTTTTCTGCTTCAGTCAGAAATGATTTTAAGCCCCGCAGCTGCAATCTTGACAACTTTAAGAGTTGTCAGCTGCTACAGATATATTGTCAACCCCTTTGTCCCAAAGTAAATACATAGCCTGTACTAATAAAACAGCTTAAAAAACCACTTAAAATAACCCCTAAGCAAAATAAGCGCCATCAATAAAAGAACGCCTTGTGAGCAGAACTTTCAACAAGGCAACAATGGACACAACCTGAGCCATATTTTGACACTTGCAAATCAAGTTACAGTCATAAGCGAACCAGATCTAATGAGAGGGTCTTAGCTAAGGTTTATTTATAACTGTGACTGTGCGTTAGATTAATACAATATTGTAAATCTTATTTTGGTAGAAGTTAAACATTGCATATTTAAAAGGAATAGTTGTTTATTAGCCTATCAGAATACTGCAAATTCATACAATTTCATGTGATGAATACCATTCATTCCTTAACTCCAGATTTTATCCACAGCATTTTTATGTAAATAACTATACTACAGCAACTTACCTTCAACTGCACTAGATGTGTTACATTCCTCAAATTCAATAGGGCCTTAAAGAAATTACAATTAAGGTAAACATTAGCTTAAATTTAATCTCAAATGAAGGTCAATCACTAAAATGTTTTAAACACTATCAATATTTCCTAAAGAGACTAGATAATCTAATAAAAAACTTAGATAACTGTGAAAAACATTATGCTCTGTAAGCGTTCAGTTGACAAACACACACATGTACAGCAAATTTTTATGTTTCCATGTTTTCATAACAAAAAATTGTACACCGTCTAAATACAATATAATTGCCTGTTATTTCAACTTCATGAAGCATATCTAATCACAGTTTCCTCTTCTTTGAAATTGCATCTGCAACAGTTTCAGTTTGAGGTTTTAGATTTATCTACTTTTGAGAAAAGAAGAACTATTAATAGAAAAAATCAAAAAGTAAAAGAGCAAAGCCACAGGTCTTAGAAGTTTCCACTTTTGATATTTCTATTTCATTAGTTCTCCTGTTTATCATCACAGTCATTTATTTGGACAGTTAAAAGTAATGTGAAGAATCTTACACACAGCAATAATGAAGATAAAATATTTAAAAATGTTAAGACTATAAACAGGACAAAATAGCTACAGGACACTGTATTAAGTGCAGAATCTAAATAAATTAATCCCTGAAGCTTTCTATTATAGATAATGCAAGCTAAGAATCAATTTTCTTTGCAAAGTTTTAAGCTCTATTTGTCACTCTGGCAAGATCTCAAATTTGTTTAACCCAATAATAAGTCATTTTAGGGAGCTGAAGCTGAAGTGGAGAAAAACAACAAAAAAATAAACCCAATGATTTTCCATAGGATCTTCTTCAGGGAGCTAAAGCATCTGAGTCACAGAAGCGTGGGGGCCAGTGCAAAGAAGGCAGCGCAAACCTCAGTGAGGGACCTCTCCCCCTGCTCCCTACCAACAACTGGCTGCTGCTCGAGACAGGAGTCACGAGCCCTGGGACGCAGCGGGTGTTACTCATCCGTAAGTTACTGTTCTGAAGGCAAACACACAAATTCATACACGTTACAGATAAGACTGAAGAAAAAAAAATTCCATTTTACACTCTGAGATAGCTAGATTTTCTTTTTCTCGGACTTGACCAGCTACTTTGAGTGAAAGATTTGGATCTGGAAAATTTCAACTGCAATCAACTTAGATTCAAGTGATTGTGTAAATCTCAAATACAGAACTTACGTTCATTCCTGCCCCAAACACATTTGCACATAAGTCATCTTTTTCTTCTTTATTAGTTTTTAAATTATAATTATCACAGAGCATCCACTATAAACACAAGAGCTGCACAGTTTGCAAGGTGTCTTCACACAAAACAAAATGTTTTTGGAAGTATTTTCCTGTGTTTTCACTCAACTCTTTTCAAAATGGACCATAGTCTTAAAATAATTAACTAACAGAAACAGATCTTAACTACCAGAAATGTGAAGATTATAAATTTCATTTTGTTTCAAACAGTACAACATAACAAATAATTATACTGTAACTAGAGACGCTACAATGAAGCTAAAGAATAATTTAGCTGTGAATTAGCTTTGTGAATTAAATATGAATTATTATAGATGTATAACTCAGAGAACTATGTATCTTCAACAGTTACATTTACTAACTCCTAAATACATATTTAATTATTGCAATCTAAAATTATGCTTGATCTAGTATAAGCACTGCATTCCGGTGAATTTTTCAGATTGCAAATGAAAACATTATACTTATATCAAAATCCAACTAAAAAAATGACAATATAATTCCATTCTCACTAATCTTAAACAAATTGAATTATTTTAATGTTACATAAAATCTACATGCATTATATAATGTACTCAAAACAAGATTTGTATTAACTGCAATAAAAAATCTCCCACTATTGAACTATTTCAAAAAATGTACTTGTAGAATCACCAGCAAGATGAAGTCCCAGGACTTACAAAAACTGATATTCTTAGAATAATTTTCCAGCAATTCCCTATGGAAAGTTTGGTGCTGATTCTCATCAAAACTTATCATAAAGTAATGGTTTGGCCCCCAAATAAAGTTCTTGAGGGCAGAATATCACTATTCCTTAACATTCAAATATTGGACAATTTCAAATATCTAATTATTCAAAATGGTAAGACCAAATAAAAATTCCAAACAGCTCTCTCAGTCTACTATAGCAGCTCTCCAATAGCCTTTGCTCTCCATTAAATTCAGAGAGAAACAAAGTCAATGGGCTCTACGAGTCAGTAAATCTGGTTATGTCACAAAACAAAACACAAAACAACACAAAGCACTGGAGAACTGCAGACATTTGCATTCCAACACTGATCATCAATATTTTGTTTAAGATATTGAGCCATAAATTCAGAACAATACTATAAAACAGAGACAGAAGGACAAACCCATTTCTTCTTTGACACTACACTTCAGACAATACATTTTTCATCTCTTTGTTAATTCAACTACTTCTGTTCCTTGCTTCTATACATAATTCCATTTGGCCAGGAAAAAAAAGACAGCAAAAGTCAAATCAACCACAAACATTCACTCCCAAAACAAAAACAGAAGGAAAAAATTATAAACAACATACAGACTTAAACACATTTTTAGAGCAATGCTTTTAGAGCATGTTTTCTGAGAATATCATCTTTTTTGCAGCCTTTGCAGCTACTAAGAGTGATCCCCAGACTTTTAAGTGCCTTATGCTCCTCACTGAAATATATAAGTATTTAAGATTCAAGTAAAACTCATAGTAATCCTTATTTCAGATCAATATCCAACTTTTACTCCTAACACAAGCGGAAAACATTTTCCTTTAACAAGATATCAAAGTTTCTACATTTTATCCATTACACTTGCCTAACACTTGTCTTTGAAGGTGTTTTTTACAGTTTACTAAGTTGTTCAGTCCAAGAGACAAACCTCCATGCTAAGTGCTGAATCACGTCAAAATGTACAGTGCATAAATTCCTAGGAAGCTCAGGTTAGTAAGGCCAACTGGATTTAGACAAACGTGCTTACTTTCCCTCATCAAAATCATCTCCATGTTAAAACAATGTAATCTTTTCTTATAGAGATGACTGACAATCCAAATCTTGTTAGTTACAAATTGTGAGAGATAGTAATGTAATGGAAGTTGTGCCACAGATGTCAGCAAGAGGTTCCACTTTTCATAAAGATCTGTGTCAAGTTAACCCGGAAATTTTAAATGCACATCCTACCTAATTATATCTGTTAGCTTATTTTATGCACGTAGTTAGCTGTTTTTCTGTAAAAAAAGACTGATAATCATTAAAAGCATCGCATAACAAAAAAAGTGAATCAGTTTATCTTCTAAAGCATATTCCTACTCTCTGTTTTTCTGGTTAATTCAAATTTTTACACAGACCTTCATACTTTGTAATCTCAGAAATTTAAGACAGTAACAGTTGTCCCTAGCATATCCATGAAAATGAATTTTATCATTTTCTTTCAACACTCTCCATAAGTTTTTCTAAATTTGTGGTTAACCTCCTCGTCTCTGCTCAATGTGATATGTTGTGTTATCTGCTTGTACTAGCGAAGTGAAGACAAATTCCTACATCTGGATCTTTTGAGAAGAGCAGGGTGAAATTCAGCAGTTTTAAATGTTCCAGAGTGTTTTATTCTGCAACTTCAGAACAGTACACAACAACTCTGTTTCCTATGTGCCTTCCATGAAGAGGACCACCTTTTGCCAGTGGAGTAGTGCTTTTAAATCAAAATAACATTCCACAATAGACATTCTGGTAGCCCACATAATAGCTGGAGTTTCCTGTGGGGACATGGCTTTGTGTTCACAGAGGTGATACCTCAGTGGTGCAGCCAGCCGTGTGTTGTGAGACCACATGGGCCTCTGGCACAGCTGAACGCTGCCGTAGGGCAGCCCTCTGGCCTGGGGCGCAGCCGGGGCCACCAAGCACTGCACTCTTGGGAAGTGCCCCTGCACTGACCACTCGTGTTTAGAACAAAAGCGTCTGCACCCTCACTGCCAAAATGCTCCCAAGCTCTTTTTCCCTTGAAGAACCACAACCCGCATCTGTTGGACTCCTGCTTCCTTTGTCATTAGGTGATCTACTCAAAACCATGTAGGAGGCTGGCAGCAACACTGTAGAGTGCCACACATGCGTAACATAACATGCAGGTATTAGGGGTCGTGGGCTGGTACTGCAGCAGCTGCCTGGACATTTTAATGTGGATATATGCCCTATTCACTATGGGGTAAATGAGGCAAACAAGCCACAGACTCAACCAGTGACTAAAGTGTAGGGTTAACTCCCATGAAGATTTCAGTCCAAAAATCTACATTATCGTCTCAACTGCACTGCTAATTTTGTTTGCAGAACCTAATGCTGCACAGCCTGACCTCTGAAATTTCTCAAGCGAGTCCCGACCATAACAAATTCCCTTCATTGCAGCATCCAAGGAAGAACAGTTGTTTCACATTTAAGATGTATTGCTGATGACAGGGACTGCAATCATCCCCTGAAGTGGACGTTCTTGCAGAAGTTGCTAAAGCCCTTGCGACATGGTAGCCCCAAGCACTGAAAAGCAACATCTACATATTACTATCCTGCAATAGTAGCAGCAATAATTTACAGTACTACAGTCAAAGCATTGAGATTTCCTTTTTTCTGCCTTCCATGAGAAGACAAGAAATGCAGAACTGAAAAGGAAACAAGCATCCATATCAACACATATTTTTTAAAATGTATTGAAACTAAAGCAGAATTGTGAAAAATAATAAAAAAACCCTTTACCTAAGAAAGTAAAAAGTAATAACCAAGAGTACAATTCCTAGAAAATAAAAATCTGAATTAATACTCTGTCAGACTAAACATGAACAGTTTCAGGTTCAAGATACTGTTTTTACAATCTGCTTGCCTATTTTTATAGTGAACTATAAAACGGCAATGCAACGGCTGAAACATCTCAAATGCCTGTATGTAAACTTGAAAGTAATGTATTAGACCCTGCATACAGAGAGTATCAAAAAATATAATATAGTGCGTAAGTGAAGGTAGCCTTTACAACCAAAGAAAGACATAGATTTCTATCCCTGAAGAATACATATGTTGCCTACTAGGATGTTAAGTATTCTACAAAGGGAGAGGGTCTCAAAATCAGCAAGCTCCTCTAATCGTGTATGAACATCTCCCCCAAGCAACATCTTAAAACACGTTCCAAGACAAGCTGCTGTAGTTCACAGCATTCCACCAGCAGGGACAGATTGAGATAATAGCCGAAAAAGGGATGATACTGCAGACACATGGAAACGGAAAGCTGCTATCTGGCTACAGACCAAAGCAAGCAATTCAGGAGTTGCCCCAAAATCCTTATGAAAACTTTAATTTGTTAAAGCAGTAAAGAGGAAAAGTAATAAGTAAATGGACAACTCTGACTTTAGTTACTCTATCTCCAATAAATGGCACTGGCTTAAGTAAGCTCAGAGGGAAGCTATGGCTTGTAAACTGTATCTCCCAGACTACACAGAAGGGAAATAGGTTGTCTGCTTGGTACAGAAGGCATATGGACATGAGGGCTTTTGTGATACTGAAGACAAAATGGGTGAGAAAAAGTAGATATTGATCTTAATTGATACAATGGTCCTGTTAAAGGATAAACATAAAAGGATCCAGTAGATTATTAGTCGCTGTCTATGGAAAGAATATTTCAGAGGACTTGCAGAGAAAATAAGGTTTGTAAATAACAATATTATACATGCTACTTGGTCTATGAAACGACAGTACTTTACTTAAAAACAGTCAAGTGCTCTGTCGATAACCTTAAAAATAGTTATAAAAACAATTTCCAGAATTCACTATGATGGAGAGATTCTGAAAACAATTTTAGCTAAGACAAGAATAAAATCATTTGGCCTTCTCAAGATGTGTGTGTCTCAAGGAGGGAGGTTTATTTTTTATTTTTTTTTTTTGAAAAAAGAAGGGAAGTCAAATGCAAAAGCCAGTTACTCTTACTAGGAAGGAAAACATAATATGATGTCGTACTATGAAAAGCTGCCACCTGTAAGTATACCAACGGACTGAAAAATCCTGCCTAGCTAAGAAGGTAAACAAATCAAGAATTAAACAAATTAATTTCACACAACAATCTGTTTTACATTTATATTTGCTTTTAGAAACTGTCTCCTAGTTTGAAGAGAATTTGTGTGACAGAAAAAGAAATGTTAACCTCCCAAGCATACATTTTTATTCTGTTTCACTGTGTCACTTTCAGTAACTGGAAATACTCAGGAAATCAGAAAAAAAATGCCTTTCCCCCTGCACTGCAAGGAATCAGTTTACACACATGCACACACACATATAAACACTAACATATCTGTTTCAGACCAAATGCTTAATATAAAAAAGGGTAAATATATACTTGCAGTTACAAATAAGGTAACAAACAATATCTTGTTTTTAATAAAATGAAAAGTTTTCTCTTTGATAGCAAATCATGCATGAAAGGAGGACAATTTTTTTCAACTGCATATGCTTCACATGCTGCTTCAAATGGCAGAGCTTTGCGTGCTTGGCTCAGCGCCAGTTGACAGCTCAGCTGGATATCAATGCACATGCTGACCCCCCTTGCAGCATGTCACTTCTGAATTGTTTCCGCAGTAGAAAGTTTATTCAACCTCTCTCTCAAATGCACTGGACCGACCATCATTCTGCTATTTAATCATAGCAGAACAGGTTATTTTTCTGACAGCACTAAAGCCAGAGAGCAATTCCTAATGAACAGCTTGATACAAGTGGAATTTCAACTGTTTTAGCCTCAATTAATTCTGCTGTCATAACAAATGACTGCTCTTAGTGTTTAGATGTTAAGCTGCATCACAAAGGTCAATTCTGTGTGTACACAAACATACAAGCAATCTTTTCCTTGCTATCATACGATCCTGTCTCATGTTTATCAAAAAAAAAATAAACATTTTAAATGTAAAAATCTAGAAACCAAAACACAACATTTTAACATTATTTTTTCTAACAGCAACCTCTCATTTTTATGGCTTTGCCAATGAAGAGAAGTATTTTTTTTCCAAGGGAAAAAAACCATTCATCCAGAAAAATCCTTATTCTAGATTAAATTTAGAAAATGAAAATTTCAAATACAAGCATTTTTTTTTTTGTAGGAATGTACTAAAAGATCAACAGCTATTACCACCTTAGAAATAAATAATATGTACTTGCAATCTATTTACTGTGGTACTACCAGACTGTCTCAAGCAAATGTTAATTTGTGGATTCAGTGAGCTCTACTTCACCACAAAGAGGATGACAGAGAAGAAATAAAACAAAATTAGCCTGATAACAGGCTGATCTGAGAGAAAATAACAAAATAATATTGATGATATTGATAAAAATACATACTTAAATCCAATTCTATAAAAAGGAGTTTTACATAATTCTGCTATCAGTGAATTTGACCACTCTTGGTTACATCCTCATACCTATATATTCAGCCTAACACAGATACTTAACACTCAACTGAATCTTTTTTTCAATTCATGTTGAGAAATAATCAAGTATTGTGATAGTTCCCTTCTTAAAAAAGAAAAGACAAAGGTGATATTGGTAGCATAATTAATTACAAGTGTCAGAAGTGATGTGTGGCACTTCAGAAAGAAGTCTTTTTGAGATGAAGAAATTAACATATAAGAAAATTGTACTTGGACTGCATACACTAAAAAAGTCATGAAATCTAACTCTGCTTTTGTTACTGAGCTTCTAATCCTGTGCTGAGCTGAGCAGATGACAGAAACCTTATTCATCTCAGCATCCTGAGGTACTCTGGATGCAAGTGCCACGGATGCAGTCGGCACACTGCTCTCCAGGGGCAGCCTTCCCCTTGGCTTGCAGAGCAGCAGCAAAGTAGGAAAGAATCAAAACTCGAGCAGTTTATAGCTCAAAAATTAACTAATTATGATCTACTAGGATGTTTAGCAGCAAGGACACGACAGATTCCTTTTTGTAGACTAAAAGAGAAAAATGATAAGCACTTTAAGTTACAGTGGAAATCATTTTTATTCAAAAAAACACAAGACAAAAAACCCATACACAAGGCAAATCTCAAAAGGACCTGGAACTGGGTCTCAGGTGGACAATAATGTGAAATTTATCTGAGAAGATAGTGAAACAGAAACGCTGAGAAATGGCAGGACAGCATAAACTTGCTCCATAAATAGAAGTATCTGTGGCAGTTCTGCCAGACTGCATAACGTGACTCACCTGCTGAAGGCAGAACATGCAAGAACACAGGGATAAAGAAATACACAGAGTCATTCAAGTACTTGGCTTCTTAAAGAATACTTGGTAAATTTTTGCAAAACTCTGTTATAAATACGTTAACTTATATCTCTGTTCGGAAACACATCTTTGCAGCAATTGCACATTGCCACTATAAACCACAAAGGATATAATTTCTTACTAAACTCTTGAATAAAAAACAAGAAATCTTAGGAGGTTAAAACATTCAACGTTGCCAAAAAAAGAAAAGAGAAAAAAAAGAAAAAAGACTAATATATTTTATAGTATCCAGAAATCCAGAACACTGTTTTCTGGAGAGACATGAAGTCTTCTTTGGAAGATATTAAAATTATCCTCCTTCATGGTACTTTGAAAGTATTTTGCTGTACAGAAGAGTTCATGTGCGGAGAAAGCACAAATTTTTCTTTGATAAAAAAGCTGAATCCAATGGAAAAGCAATGATTAAGATGTGAATTCTGGAGCTCTACAAAATCTCCCATATTTCCATTTATGACAGAAAAGCTACTTTGAATCCAAGGCAATACAGACTTGATCTTAAGTTGTGTAGTTTAGAGACATACACAAAATACATATAATATTATTATTTTTTTTGATCCCTGCATTGGACTTTCAAAATCTCTAAACAGCACCAGGCAAATGTGTTAGTGGCTGTAAAAAAAGGCTAAGTATGTGGGACAAAAATCCAAATTTTCCATTTTGTCTAACCTTCCTGTGCCAAACAAGGGCTACCAATATGGTATGGAATTCAACTATAAGATCCTCTGTAGCAGGCTGTACCTGCTAGGACATGAAAACAGAGTCATTTGGAAAACTAAACTCCCAAGACTTAGAAAGAAGTTTAATGCTAGGAACAACTGTTTCAAGAAGATGGTGAGCCACCATCACTGTGTGCTCATACTCAGGGCACTTGAAGAACTATTTTCAATGCACTTAAACTCATCTCCAGATTAAACAACTCCAGATTAAACTGGAAAGAAAATGTTTAAAATGTAACAAATTTTCCCAAAGAGTACCTATAGTTTAAAACCAAAGGAATTCAATCTGGAAATACAAGAGGATATAGAGATTTTTGGTAATCAAAAATTTCTTAACTTCCAAGCTAAAAGCCTCCCCTTTCTCCTGAAAAAACTTCAAAACAAATCCATTCCAAATTAAAGGAAAAAATGACAAATACAATTAAACATGATCTGAAATGTTATTGTTACGTTTGAACATGGGCTTAAGGACAAAGAATATATGTCTAAAAATCACTTAATTCAAGCTCCAGATGGGAGAGTATTTGTGTTTAACACAGAGACCAGGAAATGTTAATTCCAGGCATTTTTGTAATATTTCTCACATAAATTACCTTAATAGTAAAAGAAGAGGGGAAAAATTCTGTGCGGCTAGCTCATTTTATCTGATTAGACATTTCCTTCTTTTCTAGCCCACATACTACTCAGGCAATAGGTCAAGAGGTGTTCCACTGCCCCTTCACTTGCAAAAAGGCTGAAAAATCAATATCCATCATTTAAGATGGAATTACTGATGTAGAAAGTCACTGTACGCAGGAAGCCACCCAGCTTATCTGTGACAATTAGGAAGACGTCAAAAAGATATTGAAGACAAAGCCAACGAGATTCTGCACTTTGAGAACCATCAGGGAGGCACAAAGTCAAGTTAACTCCAGTGAGAATTTGTTTTAAAATGCCAGAGGTCCTTATTCAAGAGCATGGGAGAAAACCAAACAACAACAAGGAGAATGGCATACAGATATTGCTATACTCGGTGCCCAATCTGCTGCAGAAATTGGCCAATGGTAGTTTGTCCTGGTATGAAGTATACTACAGATAATGAAATTATTCATTAGAAGTGGAATTCAGCACAGTACAACTTATTGACAAGTGTAAGATTACTTTTTATTTAAAAAGCTTTCGTGTTCAAAGACTCAAGCTGTTAGTCTACTCTGACTCCAACGCTTCAAGTCTACTAAGAAAGAACTACAGTACAGATGCTTAAAAGATAAGTTTCCACATCTTTCTGTATGAAGTACTATGGACTCCTTAGGCACTGCCAGTGTCGATGAACTGAACATGATTCCTCAGCCACACTTCCACATAGAACACGGCCTTGAGAAACTGAGAGACTTCTTGCGATTTAAGTGCCTATTCATAAGTGATGGCAGCATTAAAATATTCAAAAAATTTACAGAGGATATGAAGAAAATTATTTATAAGAACATAAAATACTTGCTTTGTTATACTTCCTTAAGGAAAAGAAGCTCAAAGATATCATGCAGAGTTGTTCAAAAACTAGTACTAATTGTTTTCGGTGTTTATTTCTAACTACTTTGTTGCTGTTTAACTTCTTTGAAAAATGTTTTCACAAACCCTATAAGCTACTATGTTATCAAACTAACCCATAGAATAACAAATACCACACCCAGCTTCATTTGAAGTCTTTCTCTCAAAGCATAGTTTATTATTGAAGCACATAAAAAGCTAGCAGCTTTAATCAAAACAAGTTCCAATATTTGATGGCCCTTATTTTGTTTCCCAAGCCCTGGGAAAAGGACAAACTTGCTTCTAAAATTCCTTATTGACCCTTTTCTTTTATTTTATGCTGTTCCAGTAATCTGTTAAGTCTCCTCGTTAGAAGACACAGTTTAACACCATATACTAGTTTAAATAGGGGCATTAACACAGAGTAACTGTGAATTTGCTGCATGCCAGTGGCTGCCAGTTCCAGCTTTCCAGCAGCGGAGCAGCTCACCTCTGTGCTCTGGCATTCACTTTGGAGAAATATCTAAGCAGTGCTCTCCGGGTAGACTGAAATGCTGACACCAACAGCCTGAGCGTGCCTGAAAAGATGCCACAAATTCACACCTGAACCTTGCACAAACATCCCCCACAAACAACAAGCATATAAACCATTATCCCAATTAAATAAACAATAATACAGTTGAATTAAATGAATGAGAATAATTTGCCTATTAAATGTTTACTAAACTGAAGTTTTGCTGCTTTATGACTTTGGCTTCAGGAAATGCTGACAGTATTAATGATTTTCTTAATGAATCTAGATTACCTGGCTTTGACTGTCATCACAGAAAATGATAAACATAATGGTTTAGCAAGAGTTTCGGGGCCTGTGAAACCTGGACACTGCTTTCAGTATGAATGCTGGGACTAAATAAAGTACTATTTTATAAGGCCTGAAAATATAAACTGTGCTAGCACTCTAGAAACAGAGCTTCCAAATGTGTCCCTGAGAACAAACCGGGATCACTAGCATAGTGCCACAATGCCAGGAGGTATTTTCTTAATTCGTTATGAGGCAGGATCTTGACATTAGCTGTCCTAGGTCACAGATTAATTTCTCAATCCTAGAATACTAAATAGTCAGTCTTCCCAAAAGAGAAAATTCAGAATGATTAAAAAAAAAAAAAAATCCAGAGTCAGTATCTCTATTCAACACCCACGACGTTAAAGCTGCCCATGCCTGCAGTTACAGGAGTCTTGAGTGGGAGCAAAACAAATAGATTTCAGCAATTCCAAAAAGCACAAACAAAATATTTATTTGCCAGCACTGATAATCAAATTAGTGATTACTGCCTTTGGCAGAGAGTGGAAATGGTGTACAGACAATAAATCTGTCCTATTCTGCCTGCTACCAGTGGAAGGACACAAACATTTTAACATCATTTGATTGAAAGGACTTATACTGTTATTCCTAGCGGGAGGAGTAGCTCATATCCAAAGGGACCTGGACAGACTGGATAACTGGATGGTGATAAATCTCACGAAATTTAACAAAGACAAGCGCACGGTCCTGCACTTAGGGAGGAATAACCCCAGACACCAGTACAGGCTGGAGATGAGACCTTCTGGAGAGCAGCTCTGCAGAGAGGGACCGGGGTGTCATGGTGGATGACAGGTTGATCATGAGGCAGCAGTGTGCCCTCGTGGCCAAGAAGGCCAATGGGGTCCTGGGGTGCATTAAGAGGAGC
>JAWLRI010000894.1:724973-750980 GCA_034781795.1 Crypturellus tataupa | reverse complement strand
TCTTCATGCACCTTCAAAAAAAAAAAAAAAAAAAAAAAAAACAGGAAGGTAAAATGCAGCAATTGAAGAAAGTGGTTAGCTTTAGAAGAGCTTTCTCTAGGTTTAATCTTCAAAATATTACCCTCTAGAATATATTAAAAGGCTTAGAGGCATTTTATCTGGAAAACCCTTCAAGCGTGTGTACCAGGACAGATACAAATGAGGAATTAAAAAATGTATGTAGATGGCTGGTGTAGGACTTACTTCCATTTCTGCAGTTTAAACCGCTTTTGTATATACAATTTTCTGAGTTTCTGATAGTAACATGTCACACTACAATGTTAGAAAGACAGGCAGTCTCTTCAGTCAGCCCAGTATGGGTGTGACCATGGTGTGAACATTCACCACAACATTATCACTCTTCCCACCTGCTTGAGTGAAAGCATTACTGCTGGACCATAGTTAATCTGGCAAGGAGGAAAATACAGGCTAATACTACAAAGCCTTTCACAGTGTGGTATAGATACGGTTTAAATATAAACAGCACTATCCTTGTGATCACAACACACTAGCAGACAATCTCAAAATTAAATGAGGAGCAGAGGGACTGAAATTTTAAATGTTCACAAATATAACTACATTTCAACATACCGCCTGCCCCCTGAAAAAGGAGTATTTATACTATTACTTACAAAAATGCATCTAAAGACATGATACTCTAAAAGCTCATTAAAATACTGTTACTGAAGACCTGTTTCTGCCAAAAATAGCATATGTAAAATTCTGAAAACTGATGTGATCTAGGTTTTTGGTTAAAGAAAAGCACAAGAATTTTCAGAAATTCGTTTGAATACAAATACAAGCATCATTATTAATTTAGCTATTTAATTAAAAGATTAAAACAGAAATTTAGCAGATACAAAAAGGTCCTCCAAATATCTTCCAAATAATTTCAATACCCATATAATGTTTGATGTTTCTAGCAAAAAGACCCAAACCTACTTCAAAATCTTGCTTGAACCCTTGGATGAATTTTGTTTATCTCCTTCAACTCCCTCTGCTTTAAAAATCTGCTATCATTTGAAAGGTGCAATATTGTCAGGATAATAAGAAACGTTTCAATAAATAATTCAGAAAAATACATAATATAGCTAAATAAAAATATTCATAAAAAATTACCTCTCCTATTTGTAAATGAATTTCTTTTATGGTATTTGACAATGATTCTATTATCTCTTTCATATGAAGCAAATGTGTTTCTTCGATGTCTTGAAATTTCTGTAAAACAGAAAATAATATTTCATAATTAAAACAATCCTTGAAATAGAGTATCTTTATGAAATATACTAAGCAAAAAATCAAATCTTTATCATGGCAACAAAGGAAGGTTTGGAATTCATAAAGTTACTAAATTATGTACAAATATAACATCCACTTGCAATTCTAGAAAATTCCATTTAGACTAGAATGTATTCAACTGCTGTGTTTAAAAATCATAATTATCAGCAAATAGCTAATTCAAATATGAGCAAATATTAAACAGTAAGTAAATAATATTAAAAGTAAGGATTTCCAATGCCTTCCATATACAATGTTATGCTACAGAGCATTTTACTTCTAATGAAAAGTGTTTCTGCTTGTGTGTAGCAGAGGATACTGTAAACCATCATTTACTACTTAACTTACTCTCCAATCTTTTACCTATCTTGAATTTCTTTCTCCTTATATAAAAATCTCACCTATTTCTTCCAAAAGAAAATAGGGATGATGGGTGTTTAAAAATCTAATTTCCCCATTACTTAAGATTTTCATCTCCTTTTCTTATCTAACCCCCCAAATCCTATTTCTAGATCTCCTTCGCACCTTCTCCTGAAGGCTTCCTCCTCCCACTCGCAATATACACATGCTTTCTCCTCTTCAGCAATCTACATAATTTACATCTTTAAATATGATCCATCTGTTTGATCTTCACATTTGCTGTAAATAGTCTTTGCAGACACTGTCTAGAATTCGGCCTCCACCTCTTTCTGTCTTTCCTAGACCTTCATCTGACACCCATTTTAAAATCAAAAGACCCCTTTCCTGCATAGAAATCAGCACTAATACTCTCCTCATCTTCTGTAACAGTCAACCATAATCTTCTTGAAATCTTGCTCTCCTAGCTTTCTTCCTACTTGAGTAAATGCCCTCCAGGTGTGTCCACAGCACCACGAATTCTTTCTTCATTTTTTCACAGGTTTCTCTGAGGATCTTCTTTCTACCTTTCTCAACTCCTGGCACTATCTACAAACATGGCAACAGCTCCATATAAACCAAAATGCCTCTATCCCACATCCATCTCCTAAAACTCAGTTGTTTCTTTTTTTCTTGCCATACTTACACAACTGTATCCTTCAATCAAGTAGACCAAAATTCTTCTCCAGCAACCTTTTCTTGATTACAGACCTTATAATCACCCTCACAATTTTGTAGTTGCTTCTTTTGACCTTTCTGCTTTTACTAGTTGCCTCATCACATAAAGCATTTTGCTTTCAAAGCTATCTACGGCCCATCTCTATAAAACTATCTCATTCACCATCAGTGTGTCAACACTTGCATGCAAGTGACCTTCCCCACTGCATTAGCTAATATTACCTAACTCCAAGTGAACTTTAGAGATCATGCCAATTCTGCTTCCTTTATGTTTGGTTCAAGCTCTCTGTAAAAGTCTGCAAAATCGATGTCCCATCTGTCTTCCTTCCACCTCTTCTCTCTTAGGCATATTGAAAGGACTATGTGGCTGGCCATTCAGAGATTTTGTCTGTCAGTGGTTTGTCTGTCAGTGGGTATTACCCTTCCCACACTGTTATTTCCTTATTTCTTGTTTTATGCTTAATAGAGTCTTTGAAGTAGAAGCCATCTGGCCTCATGCTGTGTGTAACACAAAAGCCTGTGATCAAAGACTAAAGGTATCCAGGAAACATTATTAATCATTAAATTAATGGTTTATTTGCATATATGAACAGCATATTTCAGATTAATTTTTGAAACATTAGTCCATGTTAAAAAGGTGTACTGAAATGGATCTTGATATAATGTAGCATTTTAAGCTACAATAAAAAAGAAGTCATCAATAGCTCAGCATGCACAACTAAAGGAAGCATGCTATTTTATTAAGCACATTTTCCTGTGACTTCTAAAACACATACTGTGAAGAGTTCTTACGTTCCTGAACCTTATTTATATGCAGACTGCTCATATCCAATTAACAAAAAAGACTTTAAAAGGATATTTTAACACTTTCTGCTATTTGTTCCTTTCCAGTGACTGATTGTACCATGTGATTAAAAACAAACAAAAAGCTTTTAGCCACGCTGGATAACTGGCATAAAGATTTCCTTAACACTGTATTTTCTAAACCATTATATAACCGCTGCACAGAAAAACTATAACTTTTCTCAGAAAATCTTCCAGCAGGAAGAATGTCCTAACAATTTCTGAGGAACAGAAAACGAACTATGCTTTTACACTTTATCAAACAAAAACATCCCATGTTTATTGTGGTGTAAACTACAATTTAGCTCAAGATTAGCATGATCACAATTCAACTTTTCAATTTCATGTATCACAAGTCACTTCCCTCTTGATAACTGCAAGCAAGACTGTTATAACAAAAAAAAAAGACAAAAATAAGCAGAAGCAATGCAAGGAAGAGCTACAAGGACAGCTAAGTGTCCTTAGCACAGTTGCACTCAGAACATTGTCACAGCAGCTCAAGTTGCTAGTGAGTGTCCTCAGAAGAATTTTATCTGAACAGTCTAAGATAGACTGAATTTCAGCCAATTGATTTTGTACTGAAACAGCTAAGAATGTACACATTCGTTTATTTTGTTTCAGAGCTACTAATTTCAAGTGAAACTCTAAGATAATTTACAGTATATTTAGTACAAAATAAGCTGTATCACTTCCCTTTTCTTTTGTGGTAGTGGATGTTCAAATGTTTTTTTTTAGCACACAAAGAAAAACTCAGCTAGTTTGCTTGCTGAAAGCCCCTGTATTTCTCTTCAGTAATTCACTGACAATGAAAGCCATTTCAAATACTCTTCAGGTCTATCTTGCAGCGGTTCTAAACAAGAACTTCTTTCACACAACTTAAAGCTCTCTCGCTCAATGGTGACAAGTTTACAGTGCAGTTTAGCAAGGATATTTTATTAAAGCTGTTTTACTTAACTACGTTCTCATTGTTTCAGAAAGCAATAAAATCAACTGCTACAAAGAGTCTCTTTCTTGCAATGCAGGGAACACACAAGACAGTAGACAGTTTTTGTGAGACTGAAGATTACTGATGGACAATCTGGCTGAACCTGAAATGGATCAGAAGCCTTTACAGGATCTATTTCAGTGGGGATTTGATAACTTCCAAAACAAGTACAGTAACAAACAGGGCAAGAACTTAAATTATTCTAGCTTCACAAGAGCACAGCTGTGTATGACCTACATAAAATTCTATCAGAACAGCTCAATATTTTTCTGGTTCTACTTTGTCTTGTAGTATTAGAAGCAAGGCCTACAGCAAAAGTCAAGCTGCACCATAATGTATACATTCTGCACAGTGCTGCAGTTACTGGAATGTTTATTGAGCGATTACAATAGCTACGCTATCAGGAACACTAACAAAAAGTTACCATTTGGATAACAGCAGTATGTACTCACATGTCAGGGTGCTTCCACCTATTCTTACTGAGGAAACTTTCCAGAAGGAATGTTACACTTCAGTAGTAGAGAATCTTTTGTTAACAGAACTTAGGCTTGTTTCCAACAATTAAGATTTTAAAATAACCAAAAATACTTGCACATATTTTAAAATGCAGTCTAGTCTCAAAATTTTCAGATGATCACAATCACACATGCCAATGCCACCCCACATCAAACTGCCTAAGATAACTGATCCACAAATACTTCACCTTTCACATGCACAATCCTAAGGCAACAGTTGTATCATGTTGCCTTAGGATTGATTGCCTGTTCAAGCAAGTACAGGACACAATGTCACATACTGTAAGCCAGCACTAATGCTTAGAGATGCAAGTCCATGTTGCTGACTCCTCTGTTTCACCATAAACGCTGTGTGACCTCTTAAACCGGATCCAGGAACTGTTCTGGGTTACAGTGAACCTTTCTTACTACATTATGTTTGTCAGGATTAGTTTTCCAATGTAACTCTCATATTTGACAAAGAGGCATAGCACAAGGTCAACTGTTGCTTTTCACAGTAATACTTAAAATATATTGTAGAAAAAAGTGTCACGCATCAGAGACGAGAGAAAGAAGTACAACAAACCACATAACCTAGCCCACCATGGTACCTATGAACTTCCGTTTGTGATTTTTCTCTATAAAGACTTCCTATACTAGTGAAGAATTGCAGTTGACACTATCTAACGCAAAGAATTACATACCACACACATAGAGTACTTAAAAAAACAAATATTTTTAAAATGAGAGAAAAATAATGTACTTAACAAATTTAGCTCAAATGGAAAGGGGAAGATAAGGGGCATAAATCTTCCAACCAGATCCTAGTCAGAATACTGGAAAAAGATGCCTACTGACAAAGGTTTTATAAGAACTCTATATAAGTCATTTAAAGGAAAAATTTTGCAGTAATATGCTAGAGATCTTTCTCGGCATGAATGTCTGGGGTGGGGGTTTGGTATGTGATACTTTTGGTATCCTCTCAGTGACAGCTGTTTTGAAGGTCTATTCAGAGATGAACTAGATCTAATTCTGTGAAATTTTGGAAGCAGGAAGGCAGTTTATAGCTCAGGACAGTGTGGCTTTTCACCTGCCAGCCGACACAATCCCCAAGCTGCAAAATCTTAATTTCCATAGCTACAGAGCTCCAAATTGTTTACACTTTTCCACTTCTACTTTATTAATACAAATACAGTGGAATCTCCCTAATAATTTTTCCATACCTAAAAATAACTCTTTGAAACTAAGAAAAAGCACAAAGAATTTTCAAAAAGAACTTTTCATGAAAGTGCTTAAACAATTTGGAAGGCACTTTGGCAACCTGTAACTGAAAAAATAGTGAAACTGGAAAAATAATGAAAAAGCATGATAGATCCCAGTACTGAAACTCCTATCTAAATTCTGCTTCAGCAACAACCCACATAATTTCCCACATTATTACCACATACCTAAAATACTTTCAATAGTGCATTTTGCTTTCTTCCAAAAATTGTCCAAAAAGACTTTCTAGAGTGCTAATATCTAGATGAATTATACAGCAGCACCAACAGTGCAATATATGTAGTCAGTTAATATTTGCCTACTACTACCTTTAACACTGTAATTCACAGCAGTTTTCAAATGACATACTATCTTGAATTCATTTTCCAAAAGTTTTGAGTTCAGATCACATCTGAGTGACAGCAATGAAATTTACTGATCCTAAAGGGCACCTTTTAGAAGCACACTTACCTGAGCAGTTTCTGTCATTTTCTGTTCAAAATCAGTTTTAATCCCAGCATATTTCTCCACATATAATTTATAGGTATCTGTAGCTTTTTTCAATTTACCTGCTGCCTACAGAATTTAAACAAACAAACAAACGAAAGAAAAAAAAACTGTCAACAGTTACACATCCACACTGTTCCAATGCTTTTAAAGTCATTATTAGTAATTAGTCTATAATGACATATATAAAATAAATCAGGCACACATCAAAACAGTGAAATGTTGTAACAAAATTTCACAACCAAATAACTCAGATTCAAGCCTTGAGAGATATCTATTCATAAACCATGGAACCACTTTTAAAAATAATAGTTATGTATAATAATTAGTTATCCCACTTAAATCTCTGCTGCTTTTCAGCAATGACTGTTTTATAACATATTTTGGTATCAACATTTTAAAATTGGTACTGCTGAAGTTAACCAATTAGCTCTTTTGTCAAAGATGCAGAAAAAAAGAAGAAAGCAATCAGGGTTGGAATACAGTGTAAACAGAGAAAATTATTTGCAAGGTTTGCAGAATTATACACAGGACATGAAGCTTTTGGAATCTCTGATAATATTATCTCATCTTCAAGTTAAAAATCAATCAATTTTTTCTTTTCAACATCAGCTTTTTATGACTTCTTTGCTCAACATTCCTAGTTTATCTCCTTCAAGGTTCCCATCAGTTGACATTGAGAAAAAAAAAATCTGAATTGTTAAAGACATCACTGGAGATAGCTGTATAATATATATTTTCTATTTGCTCTGTTTTTAAATAGCTCTCACCCCTTGCTTCAAATGAATGTTATCAGTTCCACAGTAAAAATGGCAACTACTTCTCACTTGCAGTAAGAAACTTACTACTTGGAAAGCTGAACACTACCTATTACTTTCAGAGAGATTAAAATAAAGGTGTCCTTGAGAAAGAGGTAGTTTTTGGAGTTGAGAAAAATAACTGAAAATCATGAAAAGTAGGACAGCGCTAACACATTCAGCTATGAAAATAGCAACCAGCATTTCAAAAGAAAATCGAAGCTTCAGTTCCACAAGCATACTTCCCGTCACAGAAACAGCTTAAGCAAAGCTTGCTCACAGAGTCTTGTAAATGCAAAACAACAGAGGCAACTTCAAAATACTACCCTATATAAAGACTGTGTATAAGGATCCTTTAGGCATTAACAATGGCAGGATTGGATATAATAAACACTCATTACTTCTCCTGAACTTTACTTTATTTCCACTCTTGAATGTCCTCATAAAAGAATTCCCAAGAAGAAAATAGTCCTGTTTTGTTTCCCAGATACCACTTACTATAGCAAAATTACAAAGTGCTTTATTAAGCATTTGGTTTCAAAAAGAGTTAAGGTTGATTTGCACTAAGATGATTCTAAATTTAATCACTGAAAATAAAGGAAATGCAAACTTAAAAGACTTAAAACAGATTTTTTTTGAGAAGCGTTATGGAACTGAAACCAGCTATACATGGGATTTTGAAACAAAACTAACACATTTTCTACCTTTTGTAACCATGTCTAACTACAAGCAGAATCATCAGGGTATGTGCTGAAGAGCATTTATGGAAAGTGATTATTCAGCAAGGCAGACAAAATGGTCAAACATGTGAAAGTTACATGATTAACCAATAATCTCTTCTGAAAACAGGATGTGCATATTCTCAGGTGTAGCAACTGCCAGAACTCTCTGTAGGAGACTTACAGTAACTGAATGCATGAGGATCAGTCAACAGTTTTTGACAATCATTACAAATAGAGAAGTTGACATGTCAGGGAATAACAGGAAATCATTACACAAGTTAACTCTAAATTTCAGCCTCTGTTAGTTTAATGTAATGACATATCTTTCTGTAAGACTCTTCCTCAGACTCTACAATAAAGTATCTCTCCAAATACTTAGCCTTACAAGAAATTCTTAAAAGACATTTGCTACTGTATCATTTTATTCCATGCTTTGTGATAAAAGCCCTGCGATTTTGATACAAACGTTATTCATGGTCTGCTGAAAGTAATAAGCCTATTCTATGCCAAAGAAAATTAAAGAATACAATCTTTGATACCAGCTCCTTGAAATGGCAAGGGTGAATTTGAGTAAAAACATAACGGGAAAGAATGTGATAGTCACAGCCAACAGCTTCCACTGGAAACACTCTTTCTGAAGCACCAGCTGAGCACTCGTTCAGACAAAAGCATTGAGGAAATATGCACAAAAGAGTATGTCACCCTGTGATGTTTCCTCTTTTTATTTTCTGTAGGTAGACAGCCCAAACTGAACAATTTTTGTTTTCTGATGGACAAGGGATTATAATATTCTGTCTTAAAATCAAGTACTCCATAAATTGAACATTTTTTATTGAAAAGTTTTAAACATTTTACAAGAATTGTGAAAAAATATATTTTCAATAGTTTACCAGAAAATACACTGTCATGCTACACATTTCTGATTCATTCCTAAAATCCAACACTGACTGTCAGTTGAGACAGAAAATATAAAAAAGGCAGGTTTATGTTAAAGAAAACAAGTAGAACAAGCTCAAAAGGATCACTTTTAATACAAGTGAAAAGCTGATTATCAACTGTCCTAATCACTTACCAAACATGGCAATAAAAAAGGCACTAAACCATTCTAACAAGGGCAGAGTCCCAGACAGATCAGATAAATAGAAATGAAAGATAGATGTATCAAGTTTTAAAAAGATAAGTTAGACTCAGCGACAGGGAAACACTTCCCCCTACTACCTGTGTTCTTTGAATGGATCCACCTTGCCTAGTGAACCAAGGACAATCATACTCATATTTTGGGATTTTGGTGCATATAATAGGAACATCTTAAATTAGAACAAAAAATAGCATTATTTTTTTTCTCTCCTCAGTAGAAGAGACTTTAAATACTCCTATAATTAGCTACACTGCTCCAGCTTTTTATTCCTTAATTGAAAAACAAGGGTGTCAAGTATTTGCATGTTTACCTAGAGCAAAATTATCCAAAAACATAATAAATTCTGAAACAAATATAGATAATATCTGTAGAAATAATAAAACACAATTACTGCATGACTTACAATTATTGCATTCATACCTTATCAACCTCTCTCTGGGTTGCGCCTTCTTTTTTCAATCTTTCCTGCTCGACACACTTTGTGTTGTAGTTTTCCTTTGACTTTTGTAAGGCCTGAGTGATACTTTGAATATTTTGCACCGCTTCTAAAGTTCCTGAAACTTCTTCTTTAGTCTGTAAAATATCACACAGATGTCAAAACCAAATGTTTTTAATTTTAACATTAACAAGTGATTCCACATGCATATGAAGAATTAATAACCTTCTTATAAGCTTTTATTTGTTCATCTCCATACTTGTGAACTTCTTTTATTAGCTCTTGTAATCTTCGTACAAGATCCAAGTGACAGGTTGCTAGTTTTTCTGTTGAGGTTTTGAAAACATCCCAAACGGGTGCAAATGTCCTAGAGGAGAAAAAATATACATTTAATGCTCATCTGGATTTTGTCCCTTTGATTAGCTTCAGTTTTTTATAGTGCTATAGTATCAGCAATATGTTTACAGAAGTTCAGTCTTATTCCTAAAACTGAAACATAAGAAATAGCCCCAAACTACTAATAAATTACATTATTAAATATGCTCCAACTGTATTTGGAATAATAGCTACTAAGTTTTCAGTTTGTGCTGTTTCTCAGTCGTTAATCAAGTTCAACTCAATACAAATGGTACACGGAAGTTGACTCAATCTTCCCTATCTTCAGTACATGTGAATGGCAAGATGATGCAAGATCAGTTTATACATATAGACTGGAATCTGGAAAAGTATTTCCGTGTATATGCTTGAATAATGCATGCATGCATACACAAAATGGCTAGTTGACTTCCAGGTGTTTTAAATCATCACAGTAACAAAAAGCAGGAAAAAAAAAATATTGGCAAAGATGGATTGTATCTAAAAAGGATTTACTGATTAACCATATGGTAATGACAGTGAGGTCAGGTCATACCTCAAACATCAATTTCTATACTGAATGAACTACATCAGCTATTCTACAGATATACTCCTATCACAGCTTCTTCATCAACACTATCGAAAAATAAGCACTATGGAGAGCCCTTATAAAGCTGATAGCTATTATATTATAGCATTATCTGCTTACATGCAGATAATAAACTTTTGAAGAGCAGCAATAACTGGTATAAAACTATCCATTGATTCTCTAAATTTCCATCAGGAATTATCATAAATAATAAAAATCTTTAGCATCATCTAAGAAGTCTAAGCTGTTGGCATGATGTTTCTAATGAAAAAAAAATCCATCAATCATTCTAATTTTTAAATTCATACTCTGCATATAAGGTTTTAAGTAATTTTATAATTTTAACTACGGAATAGGTCTTTCAATATTGTTGAAAGTTCTCATTCTTAAAACCTCTTATTACAGCATTAATACAGCAATAATGGAACTAAAATTACTGCCACATTTGCTTACCATGTGTTTTTTCTTCACATGCTTGGGCACACAGAATAGAAAGTCATGTTCTGTTTCACTCTGTTCTTTCACAGTTCCTACATGTTTTTTTCTAGCCAGAAGGAAAGAGCTGTACATTCCTTTTCTTTGTTTTCTTTTTTTTTTTTTTTTTTTGTTTGGTTATTTTGTGGGGTTTTTTTAGTCATAGTTTCATGGCACCTCGCTTTTAAAGTGGCAAAGTTATGGTACCCATTTATCCTTCAACATCATCAATAAAAAAGTCAGAATCAAACTGGATTCCTAACACTCATATAATGAATTATTCTGATTTTATACACACTTACCCAAGTTGTGTATAATTGCTTGCTGATTTGGCTAGTTTTGTCATTGACCTTGAGTACGCCTCCTCTATTGTAGCCCTGTCAATGAAAGCAATCAAAAGCATAATCAATGCAATTTTGAAGACTGATGGATATGCATTTTAAAGGTCAGAGCATAGGATCTGAGCTGAAAACATCTACATAGTAATGATTTCTCAAAAGGTATATGCAAAAGCACACAAATATAATTTAAAAATAAGTATTTATATAAACAAATACACAAAATCCGAGAGCTCAAAATTTGCTTAAAGTGTTTCCTCTTTTCCCTGATATTTTATCTCTACTTTTAACAGTTCTTAGCAATAATTAGTACACTTCTCAAGAACAAAGAATTTCCTTTTGAAAACAAGAAACAAAGTCATAATGTCACCTGAAACTTTAACAGAGGAGCACATACCTAAATCTACTGAACTTCTAACACAACAGGACAGTCAGTTTTTGGAGAAGGAGATTAGACATGTTAGTTTTAAATTTTCACCAAAGAAAGTTGTATAATTTAGTAACTTAATTACATTTTAAATCTCACAAACACTTTATAAAAAGTTTCACATTATGTGCAAATAATTTTCTCCCCTCTTAATCCAAAGGTATCATTTCTTAAGATTTTGCTGACAATTGTTAACACCCTAATTCTGTATAGCTGGTCAAAAACCTTGAAACTGATACAGTTTTTACTACTCAAGAAATAATTCCTTTGCTTCCAAACATGAAGAAAAACTGATATCAACATTTTTAGCTTTCTACATTTATAATTTAAATCAACCTTCAAATTAAAAGTTGGTTATTAACTGATGGTTAATGATTACTATTTAGTTATAAGTGAATGGAACAAGCCTAGATATTCTAACATTAGTTACTTCATACTGCTTTATATATCTTCTGTATGTTACTGCAAAATATAACAATAAACTTTTAAATAGGAATCATGAACAGTATGTTAGAACTGGGATTAACAAAGATAAATATTTACCTTTCTCTAATAAATTCTGCTAAATCTTTTGTTGACAA
The DNA here is from genome assembly GCA_034781795.1 of Crypturellus tataupa. Classification (NCBI taxonomy): domain Eukaryota; kingdom Metazoa; phylum Chordata; class Aves; order Tinamiformes; family Tinamidae; genus Crypturellus; species Crypturellus tataupa. The sequence goes on along the minus strand of JAWLRI010000894.1, from coordinate 738,644 downwards.
GTGTCCATGTTTCATGTTGTGATACAGGACGTCAAAGCCATTGTTCCTTTCCCCCTAAAGTATAATTAAAAGAAAGTAGAACCGTCAAACATGGCACGTTAAAGTAATTACAGAACAAAGTATAAAACACGTGTCTTTTAAGAACTGATAAAAGTTTCATGCTTCATGAACAAAATAGTTATGTTTAATGCCTCGGACTTTCTTCCAACCCCAACAGCTCTGTTAAGTCCCAATAGTCTCTTATATAAAAACACTAGAACCAAAACTACCCATTCTGCCAAACCTAATGACAGCTCCTCTCTTATATATTTCTGGGCTATATTCAAAACCATATATTTTCTGGATTTCTTTAGCTCATTTTCTTTTACTCCCTACCTTACTGAAAGCATTTAATGCTGCCTTGCTCTTCCATTCTGCCAAATGTTTCATTATGCCCAGTACAGTGGAATTCAAACTTTGGGATCATCTGATAAACTACCTCACCAGTTCTTCACAGCTATCCTTCTATTTTCTTGTAAAATTTATAAAATCACCAATCTCTTCTTTCCAAGAAGTAACTTCATTTTACATTTGTTTTTAAAACTTAAAACACACCAATTAGCAAGACAAATCTCACCACTAAAACCAAGACACTGTCCTACACACCAGCTAATAAACTCAGACAGCTTATCACTCTGGCGCCAGGCTGAACTTTCCCTGGAAAGGAGAAAGCATCAATGAGAACTAAAAGTGCAAGGGGGTTGGACTAGATGATCTCTGAAGGTCCTTTCCAACCTTAATGATTCTGATTCTATGAAAAGAAGGCAAGGCAAGGCGTAACAGCACTGCTGCTACCAGGGAGTCTGTTCTTCTCCTCCCTTACAGCATCTTCAGATCCACGATGCCTCAGGATTACTCCCTTCAGGAAAACTGCACATATGTTCAGACGGGAACAGAAGGAAAGATGGGAAGTAGGATATTGGACTTCTCACAGTGGTAGTTCTATGTTTCCAATTAGAGAAGCCTTATGATATGGTCACACTTCCCGCCTATCACATCATTTTGTTCTAAAACAACTTGTTTGTGCAATCAAACATGACTAAGGAACTTATACAGCTGAAAAACAAAGCTAGCAAACAGAGCTCAGTGATCCAGATCACTATGAGGACATAAACTGCTCTACTGCTAAAGCAGAAGAGATAGGAGCGGAAAGCTTGGGGCAGGCAGCAATTTGCAACCTAAGTGGAAGCAGCTACAAATGAATGAAAGATCTTTGCAGCAGCCACACTTTGTTAAATGTGAAGACTATTAGGTAATACAGAAGTCTTGTCATTAACAAGAAGTTTGCTTAAAGGATACCATACATATGCATAAATTCACAAGTAACATGTGAAGGAAGGCAACTAGATTCAGATTGCTATCCAGAAATTAGAATATTAATTTTATTTGTTCCAAGCATTAAAAAAAGAACCAACAACCTTTACAATAAATGTTTCTAAGGTTGCAGGAAGTTGCAATCTGAGAAAGTTCATCAAAATGCAGATCAGTTTAGCATAACTGGAATCACAGAAAGATCTGTAAAAACTGTTTATACTAAAATAAAAGAGAACTTTCTACAGAATATGTATTTTACAGTTTAACAACAAAGGATAAAAATACAAACTAGTAGGAAATATATACGTGTGCTTTTATTTATGCTATGTACTCTTAGTATTTCAGGTGCTAATTTACCTGTAAAAGTTCAATAAGCTGTTTGGAGCAACTGAAGATATCAAATCCAGTGCTCACACTGGGCACATAGGGAGTATAACTAATAACAAATTATGTCTGAAAAAACATATCTATTTTTACTATGAGTAAGATCTCTGCAAAAAGAAAACAGCTTCAATATCCTTTCTGGGATATCGAAGCTTTCCACACAGTCTGAGGCACAGAATACTTTTCGTTACTGGTGTAGTAATAGGTATATACTAACTTTTTCTGTTTATTCTATATGAACCCCAATGAATGCATCACATTACTAAAATGTCAAAAGGACTCTAAGACCTCACTGATATTATAAATTATGATATAAATCTAAATTCTTTTAGCCACTCTGAAGTTATTATCACAGCAAGTTCAGAGATAAACATTTACTGGTAAGTGTTAAGCAGTTCTTCCAGAAAAAAATAATAAAATGCTCCTTTATAAGCTGTTGTCTCTTTCCCTGGCTTTAATGTGTTTCTTCTAACTAAGCCAATACATTGCACACAATGTGCTGAGCACAGACTGCTTAGAAACTCTGGAAGTGACTTTTCATAATGGAGTAGCTTTAATCTTTTCTATACTGGAACACTATAAATTTCCTCCCTGGTCAGAAATACAGGAAGGGTAGCATATCCGTGACCCTGTGTCTGACTGTGGTCTTCCTGAGCACTGATAATCTATCACTATCATAACTTCTCAAAGCTTGACAAAATGGCACGATTCAGAACAGCAAATTTCCATCTTCTTGTTCCCTAGTTGTACGTGAAATTTACTGCAAAGGAAGATTTAAAGAAAGCAGTAAGATTCTCAGAATTGGGCCACGATATCGTTTAAATTCAGCACAGGCATAAAACCCATTTTCACTTACTAGTACAATGTCAAGTGTCAGATTATTTTACCACTATCAGGCTCCATTTATAAACATCCGTCTAGAATTCAGAACATTAACTGTCCAGTTATTTCCAAGTTACATAATCAAGAGTTCTGATAATTAACCTGAGTACAATTCTATAAATTATGCCTTTCCCTCTGATTTCTGGAGATATATGCCTAATATGGTGAATATGGTCTGGTAACAAACATTTTTTTTTGCATGGGAAAAGCTTTGTAGTCCATCTGCAACTACTTTATATAGTAGTAATTTTTATGAAGTTTTACTCATAATTTTTACGAATACTGAATAAAGTATTTTTATTTTCATATTCTCAAATATTCATATACAAATCAGAATTAAGGTTTTGTATTTAGGATAAAGACAGAGACACATGCTGTGGCTAAACAGGAAAAAAAAAAGGTGGCTGAATTCAAGAAAAAAGAAGTATATTTATTGTGTATGCACACAGTAATGTGTGCATAAAGCTGTGGCAAAAAGCTTGCTCTTTCTTTTTTTTTGCTTGTTCTCCCTCAGCACTCTCCCCAGTATGTTGTGCAATATTCTTTAGGAGGAAGCTGTATGTCAAGCTAATTTTTCTTCATTAGGTGTTTTTACCCCCAATTTCTGATGTTAATAGCAATAGCTGAGGTTACTGAAAGTCCAGCACTGGCCTACTTAAAAATAAAAAACACAGCAGTCAGCTGAAGGAACTGAGACCTTTCCACTCCCATTCAGAAGCAATTACCACTGACTGCTAAGACAGAAAGTCAGTGAGGCAGATGCAGGTTCCTCTAACAGTTGCCTAGATCTTGGAGAAAGCAGAACCTCTTTCATGATTGAGAATTATGAGATTATATGTAATATAGTTCCTGATCAGTTTGCAAGACCATTCTATGAATATCATTTGGAGTGCAATGTTATCTGTTGAGGATAACACTTCTGCAAAAAAAAATCCTGTAAAACTGTGTATAAGAGTGTAAAACTTAAGCAGTCCCCTCTCCATGTGGTCTCCATTTAATTACTTAGGATTTTCTAACATTTTTCTCTGCTTTTTTCCTATAGTTAGCAAAACTCTACTCAGAAGCTGGCATTCTTATTGAGATTTACTATTTGACAAAGCCGTAAAAGAGATGATGTAATGTACATGTCTCTTGACAGCAAGCTGTAAGAAGAAAGACTTCTAAGACTTCTAACGTAAGCACACACCTCATTTAAATATGCCTACAGTAAGACACTACTGATGACTCTGCATACAAAATAAATTAGAATGACAGAAAATGAGGGCAGAGTCCTTCCACTTCCCTTCATCAGAAAGTAACTGCTATGATTTTCTCATGGAAATGAAAGTAACCCTGTCAGCAATTGTCAAGTCAGAATTCAGTATTTCCATGACTTGTGCATAACAGGAAACAGATTACAGGAACTCCCTGTTTTGCTAAACTATTTTTATTAGGCTTCACATATTTTTAAGAATAGGTTTTGCTTGTACATATGAAGACAATTCTGAATATAAAACTTACGTGTGGTATAGTAAACCTCTCTTTTCACCTGATGTGAACAGATGTTCCTTAATTCTTGAGGCTACTCTAAAGTCTCCATGACCAGATTATTTCTACTCATTTAGTCAGTGGGAAAAGAAAGGACAGCTGCAAATACTGTTTTAATACCAAAACTTAGCAAGTGAAACATTAATATTTACATGTACTTAAACATTTTATGATTTTGGTCAAACTTTGACCAGAGAAGTTCAGATGGTTAAGAAAAAACAAACCAAACAACAAACAACAACAACAAAACCTAAGTTCAATAAAGTAAGAAGCATTCAGCAATATGTGAATTGTCATCTTTTTAACCTATGCTTTTATAACCTGCATTAGTAGTAGTTGAGTATTCAGTCATGACCATTTTTCATTACTGTTAAGCCTTCCAAACATGACCATATTACATTCAAGAAACAGAACAAAATAAAACTATATTTTTTATAAATTGCTTAAGTCATATCCTTTAATCCTTTTTGAGCTGCAACATTCAGAAATATCTGTTCAGCTTAATTACATGGATTATTCTTAACCAGAAAAGGTTTAGGTCTCTATCTAGTTCTCATTTTATGGACATTTGAAGTAAATTAAACTCCAAAATTTAATTTTCAAATCCTATTTTGGTATACCATTATTGCCTTCCTGAGCAGGAGGCTAACACAAAAGACAGGAAGCTGTAAGCAAAACAAAATTAATCTTCCAGGAGGTATGCATATTTTAATGAATTCTTATTCTTATGGTTTTTGCTCTTTAATCTGTTTTTTACAAATGACAATCCCACACAGCTCAGAAGAACCTCAGTCAGCTTGCCCTAAAATGGCTTTACACTTGTGTTGAAAGCACAACTGTAAAGTAATCTCTCTAATCAAAAAGGAGACCAGCACTGGAATTACTCACTCCTATTCCGCTATATTCCACCAGAATGAGTGAATACACAGCATTTAATGTTTGGTCAAGCACAGACTAATTCTTAAGCTTCTCACTAGGTTTTAGGTCACAGATAGCTAAACATTACACATATGCAAAAAGCAGAGAGAATGAATACAGGCAATAAAGTCACGTTCTTCAAGAAAAGAAAAGTTTCTTTTGCCCCTTGTTTTGCAGTTCCACAGAGGTTGGCCTAAGTACAGTTTTACATTTAAAAGTTCTGCTCAGGCTACAACGTCAGCTAGGGGTATGAAAAATCCCCCACCCCTAAACAACACACTACGCATAGAAGAATCCTAGTAAAGATAAAGTTTCTAGCATAAAAGTCCTTTCAGTGGCAACATTTTGTCCACTCCAAGAACTGAACCAGTATGTTCCCTCGCATTTGTACACTATCAACCCATTAATGTGGCAGGAGGGGACAGACAACCACCCCACTTTTAGTAGTGAGGCACAAGATTCATCACTCCACAACAAAAATAGGAAATTCTGAAAATTAGAACAGCCATGCAATACTCAGTTGTATTGCAAAAGTACATTTAACAGTATTGTATTCTTCACAACATAAAATATAAGAGGAATAGAGCATATTTGAGTAAATGACCTTTATGTGAAAAAAAAGAGTGCAAGAATTGCACTCAAAAAGTTCGAATTTTCGAAGGTATTTCTTGAAACTATGCGCATTTTTTTCAACAACAGTAAAATTTAATTAGCACAGTTTACAAAATGCTTTATTTGACCATCAATTTACAAATATTAATGTAAAAGAACAATGGATTGCACATTCATACCCTGTTTAACTGTTAATTTACAAATATTAGTGTCGCAATGATAGGTTTGGAGATCATTCCTATATTTCCAGAATGAAAGTTACAAATATTAACAATAAAAATCTACCTACAGGTTTTGTAAGATATTTACTATTCATTATGGTTTATTCATTCATATTGTTGCCTTGTTTTCAATTCAGTCTCCTAAAGGATTAAGACTTTAATTAAACTAATAGAACTTCACCTAACCCCAAATAAACTCATTTTAGATGCTCTGATAAACACTGCCATCACATTGTTTAAACTATTACTGCCTCCTACTGCTTAAAAGGAGTTTATTTAATTGATCATGCACTCTGGATACAGAAAAATATGCTTCTGATAAATATTATGGTGTTATATTTTTCTAAGTTAGCTATCAGTAGGAAATTTTCAATTATCTTGTCTCTGAAAGACCTATAAAAATTCAGAGCATCTAAAAATATACAAAAGTGGTCGCCTGATGGCCCAGGCAATATAAATATCTTCTTCAGTTTGAAGTCTGGAGCAAATCTAAAACCAAAAGGGAGTGTACAATATATATTTTTCTGCATATGTATACATAATCAAAAATATTTTCAGAACAAAGAGCTAAAGTTTCCAGCCATATGAAACACAGAAAGAAAAGACTCAACAAACACTGCACAACAGCTCTCTTGAAACTGAGCATCCAACTAAATGCCAAACAGATAAGCCGCCCTGCAGAAACATATGACTGAAAGTCCAGATGGAAGCATGACAAGTCCCCATGTCAAGCATATTACATAAACACATAAGTGGGATGTGTCTTATATTTATTAGAATAGAAAAAAATCCTTTAAAAAAATTGTTGGACTATTAACTCTGTATATAGCCAGTTCTTGCAGGTTACAAAAGCTCCTGGAAAGAATCTTTATCACCATCGTATTCTCAAGAGCTACAAGTAATAGTAAGTAATTAAAAATAAAGGGAACAGGTCAAAGCATTAATTTTTAGATTACAAAATTTCCAAAGTTAACATAGACAACATAAGGAAGAGAGCAGTTTCCAGCTTTATGAAAAAGTTCCAATAATTTTATCAAAATAATTTGAAAAAATAGGAAATACATACTGGCTTAGAAGTGACTGATTCTTAATGCAGTTTAATAGATTTTCAGTAACAACCTGCACCATTCAACTCAGTTTAAAATCAAACTTACGTCAAAATTTGTGCAAAGTTCCTTAGTGCTAAGACTACAGTAAGCCAATGATAATAAATGCTTTTTATTCTACTGTACCAGCATCAGCCTACTCAAGGTGACAAAATCTTATTATGCATAATGGAAATAACTTAGGAAAGTCTTCCATTTAAGTTTCAACCTTCCTTTGATACAGCACATACATAGCAGCAGGCACCCAGTGTTTTATGAGCACATCCTAATTAGGAGTTGAGAATGTTTGGACATGTGACTTGAATGCCTGAAACTCAGTCATAAGAATCAAAGGCAAAGAATCAAAACCATGTATAGTCTGTACAACTTGTTTGTAATTTTTAATACCACCTAAACTAACTGCATTCTACTGTCTTTGAAAACCGCTGCTCTGGAGTTCTGAACTACATTGTCTATTTACTGACCCCTACATTTTTCAAGTCACAGGCCAGTGACTTCAACTTTAAAACTCCTGAAAATAGCTTTGTTCATCTTTCAGTGACCTCCTGGAAGCAGCTGACAGGTCCAAAACCATCTTAGTGAAAGCACATTTTTCTTACATTCCCTATAAAAATAACTACAACTACTCAAGCACTTTTAAAAGCAATACAATAAGAAAATCTGCAATGATAAACCACAAGACTACTGCCATAGAGAAACTAAGATTTGTTTTGTTTTCATGAGACCTTTTTTAGGAAGTTTTTCATCTCTTTTCCTACCAACTGCATAGAAAGTTACTGCATAGGTAAAGGACTGTCTGTTTTAGAAGGTCCAGAGTTCGATTACCAATGCACAATTTCCTGGGGAAAATTGATGACAGCAGGTATATGTATAATTAAATATTATTATACTGTGTAGATTCATTTTCATGTCATTACTTCACAGAGCATAAATGCCTCCTTTCATAGATGAGGAAACTGGCATAAGGGAGCCAGAGCTTTTGCCCAGTGCCACCCAGAAAGCCAAGGCAAAAGAGAGAAATGGGATACAGTTCTTCAGAGGTTCTATTCACAATCACCTCGTCTTCTACTTGTTTCTTTTATTCTCTAGTCATTACATATTCAGTGTTTTTCCACACACAAACTGCTAAGCTTCACCTTAATTCTGTCACTACAGAATTCAAAGTATATAAAGAGTTTGTACCCTGTATCTTAGCAAAGCTAACAGTTGTGAACAATAACCCATTCCAAAAGTCAACCAAAATGGACAAACCTAATTACTCAAAATGACCTGCGTATTTATGTTTGGTCCCCAGGAGCTGTAGATACTAATTACTTTCAGACATAAAACCCATCATATTTAGAAACTACAGATATTTTTGGAAGATATTTACCCACTTCAGCAAGGAAGAAGCAACACCCGTTCCTTTTAGTTTACTTCTAAACAAAAGAAAACCCTGTCCATGGTATCGCAGATGTTTCTTTAACAACTTTTCAAGTGTTCGGACCTTGTCTAGTGTCTCTGTTATAACTGCAACGCAAGCAAGAAAAGCATGCTTGTTTTTCCTACTTTAAGGCATTTCTGGAGGTAGATGAACTATGCTAACAGAAGAAAACCTTCTCTTGGCATCCAGAGCTGAACCCACAGGCAGAATGTTGCAAGTGTTGCTATAAGGCAGAGGCTCTGCAGAGCAGCAAGGGGGAGTGGGACGGGGGCGTGAGGACATGTCTGCTATCTTGTATTTGCCAGTAGCAACTTATGAAGCCACAGTTAGACCAAGAGAAGCTACAGAACAGCCCACTGCCTTTACTGATCTAACAGCATTACCAGCCTAAAACACAGCTCATAACCCAAACAGCTAAAGGAACATACCAAAGTTTTGTGAAATAGCACAATTGAAATATATTCACTTTCACTTTTTGGTTTATTCCTACTAAAGTATATTAACTTTTAGAATGAAAGTATGAATTTTTGTATCATAGAAAAATATTATTGCAGAGAGATAAAAACCTCTTTATGATACTTTAATAACTCTGTCCAACAAAGAAGCTTAAACAGATTAATATGAGAAAGAAAATCTAATATTTTATTATACTGAATACTGACATCCTGTCTAAAACAAGAGCGAAAATAAAAAGACAAGGAAGGCTGCCAACAGAAGATTAAATCAGGCTTATGCTACGCTTTATTTCTAAGAGTAACACATTTGTGAGATCAATGTTCTCTAAACACTGAGAACATGCTGTTTAAGTAGAAAAAAAGCAGACAGATCTAAAAATTTCTCCTCCTATTCCTGTCTTGTCAAATAATTGCTTTTATGCTTTCCTTGCAAGTTGGCAGAGGCGTATATTAAAAACTAAACCTCCTTATACAGCAGAGCTGCAACATGCCTGATGATTATAATAATGATTATTTTCATGCTTTGGTCCAGATGCATCTGCAGTGAATACAAGTTTTAATTCACGTAAGGCTGAATATGAATTCAAATTCATGCTTACACCTTTTCTCCACAGGAATGTGCCTTCTTTTTTAAAAAAAAATAAAATAAAAAAACACGCCTCTCCACGAAGACGGGTGCCCAGCAGCTACGTTTACAGAGCGGGCTGCAAGGTCTGTTGTTCCTCCCGCTGGCTTCATCCCGGGACACGCAGTGTAAGCGGGCTCCGGGGCGCAGCTCCGCGGCCGGGGCGAGCCCCGCCGTGCACCCACGTTAGCCGCGAAGCTTGAGGAGGGCCGGTCGGGCTCGAGGCGAGGCCACGTTGAACGAGAGCCCGCAGCTGAGGGCGGCCGCTCCGCAGCCTCCACACAGGTGCCCACCCGCCCTCCTCCTCCATTCCTGGCCGCCCGCAGGACAAGAGAGGACACAGCGCGACGGTCCCCGCCGCTGCCGCCCGAGAGCGGCCTCCGCGCGGCCCCTCGCTGGGCTGCCGGGGCGCGCTGCCCCCGCGCCCGCCAAGGAGCGCCGGGTTAATGGCATTTTAGCCTAGCTGGTCTCTCTGCGGGCTGAGCCCAGCCTAGGCGCTTCTCACTCCTCCTTCTCACAGACGGGTTTCCAGACGACTCTTTAGCATCCCTATTCATTAGCGCGTTAATCAAGGCTGTAATCCCAGCGAAGAGGTGCCCGTGTGTTTCTGCCGCAGCTAAAATCGCCCATGGAGCGTGCACCTAGGCAGGAGCTGCGCGGCGCCCGCTTCCCCCCTCCGGCGGGCGAGAGGCGATTTCCTTACATTACCGTAGGCTCTGGTAAGAAAACTAACAAACCCTCCTAGTACAGTTTAAAACACTTTGATGTCTTGCCAAGAAACACACTTCCTTCAAGAGACAAGTCAACATTTGTTTTTCACATTAAATGGCGTTTAGTTGCCACTGAAAAAAAATGATGCTGAAGGACCACTTTTTAATTCGATGTATAACAACCGCGGGGGTCTAAGAGAAAATAACGGCGAAAGCTATAGACACAAATAACTAAATTACCAAAACGTTAGTATATCTCCCAGGTTCATTAATATGTAACAGACTCCCCAGTTAATCTCCAAAAGCTAGTGTTCCCCCTCTAAAATAGCACTCTGGGACGAATTGTACAGGAGATCAATCACTGCTAATGCAGTAAGGTTTACTGCAAGGGGGAAAAAGCTATTTACACCTTCAAATAGAAGCTTTTGAGATTTAAGAGTAAGGGTCATACATCACCAAGAATAAATGATTATGAATTGGTAAACGCGCCCTCCAGCCATTAGCTATGCGACGCGATTTATCATTTCTTGGTGTTTTTCTTTTTAAAATCATCTGGCCGTTTGAAAAGAAAAGCATGACGGAGAGAAAAAAAAAAAGGAAAAAAAAAAAACACCGCGGGAAAGTTTGTTTTTGCATATACTATAAGTCATCAAAACGCGGCTATTCAGCAATAAACAGGGTCACTTATGAAGCGCCGCGCGGGGGACAATGCGGCCGTGCCATTGTGCGCGCCTCTGCGCGCCCCGGAGCGCAGCCCCGGCCGCCTCTGCCTCCCCTTCCGCGCGAGCTGCAAACTCGTCCGCCTGACAAGAAAGGTTTTAAGCCCCAGCAAAGAGATACCCGTCTGGCCCTCTCCTTGTTTATGTGGGGTTTGAACTATATGGGACATTTTTCCTGGTCACTTTTTGGTCAAGACACTCGCAAAATTCCCATTCCGAGACTGGGCAGGAAGGATCTGTCCCGGCAGCGGATGGAGGTGACAGGACAGGGCACACCTCGTTTTTAGGTTCCATTGCCGAAAAGGGACAAGGGCTCGTTTGGGTGGAAAAACCCTGTAACTCAGGTCGCTGGAAGCCGGCTCAGCCCTCTGGCGATATTTGGAGAGGTTTTTGTTTGTGTGCGCCTCGATGGCTTTTTTTTTTCCCTACTGAAATTGGTTCGCCATGCCAAGTAAACCTTTTTCCACTTAGACTGTGCTCAGGGCGCTGGGAATGTTGCTCATCAAATTAAATAATCTGTAATAAAACACATGCTTCAGAGCTGGGAAAGAATGACACCGCCTTGTCAGAGGGCGGGCGGTCGGGGGCACGAGGGGGGCTGGTGGCACCGGCCTCTGTCTGGTGGAGGCCCCGAGCCCGGGACCTGCCGTCGAGGGCAGCGAGGAAGCCAAGAGGGGAGGGAGCACGAAAATGGGGAGCGGAGAGATCGCCTGCCACCCCAGCGCACCTCGCGTCTCCCCACAAATAACCGAGCGCAGGGCCAGGGGCGGGCGATGGGCACAGAGCTGGGCCTTTCCGCGCAGAGCCCTTAGAAATGGCCAAATCAGGGCAGTTTCTCAAGTTCTCCCGGAGAGACGTGCTAGGGAGCTCCGCTCGGAAGGGCCTCGGGGGAAAATATAAAGTTCCCTAAATTGTTACATCCCGCTGCCCCAATACGTCGGATTTCAATTGTGACAAGTGCCTGTTTTCTTAGGGTAAGAGATTTAATATGTCTGGTGAAAGGGTCTGTGGCAGCGAGGCTCACAGCAGGTAACCAGCTCTGCTAGGGGGTTTTTTAGCCCGACTTCTAACACTCCTAACATATTTGCAAGATTTGGGAATAAAGCGACTTGCTTGTGGACTTGAGGAAGAGCTGAGATTTCTGGTTTGTTTTACAAGCTCGTTACAGGCACATTTGGCCAAAGGGCACTTTTTTTTTTATGTAAAGACAAAGACACAGAGCCTGTTCTGGGGAATGCGGGGCTTTTACAAAACTCTGCTCCGTGGGCAATTGTCTAGTGGGTGGCTTCGGAAAAAAAAAAAAAAATGCCAGGCAGTTGCACGCGATGGGTTTTCTGGTCTGGGGTGCCAATACCTTGTCCAAGGCACCTGGGCACAACGGTCGGGAGAAGCCGTCCCCTCGCTCTCCGGCCGGCTCTCCGCGGTAAGAGTGCAGCGCTCTGGTGCTCGAAGCCGCGTAAAGCGGCGCAAAGCTGCGCAAAGCGGCGCGTCCCGCGGAAGCTGGGGCCACCTGGTCCAGCGGGAGCTGGTGCAGAGGAGAGACCAGGGAAACCCCCATTTGGCCGAACCCGGGGGAAGGGGCACGAGGGAGCCGAGAGTGCCCGCAGCGCCCGGCCCCACGGCCCGACCTCTCTCCGTGCAGACGTCGAGGTGTCGCCTCCTGCCCTCCCTGCCCGTTACCTCAGCGACAGCGAACTAGAATTTTCCCTTTGTCACGGCAGAGGGGATGGGGTCTGGCTCTTCTCCGCTCCTCCCCAGCATCCCCATGGGAAGGTCCACTCCTTGGGCCACCAGAGGCGACCAGGGGGCAAGACGTTTCCCTCAGAAATGCTCTCCTGCTTAGGAAGCCTATTTACAAATGTTCAGGAAGGAAACAAATACGTATTAACTGATCTAGTTCTCTGGAACAGATGAGATTGTCTCCCTGAATATCTAATGTTGCAATTGCCGTTCGAAGTATACCCATTTCCTCTTTATTACATCATTCCACATTTTATTTCTATAATTTTATGTTTTACTGCTTTACTATTTTTTTCCTCGCTAAAGTCTATATTTTCGACGTTATGGAAAGTCTCTGAAGATCCATAAGATTATTATTTATCTGATTTTCTGTGTGTCTGAATGCTGTATACATTATATAATTGCTTTAAAATGTTTTCATAAATTACATTCAGAAATGTGTCATAGTAAATTACCTTTGTAATAAAATGTAAAAAATGCAAATGGCTGTTGTCTTTATTACGTTTTAAACCATTGGTTTATCTGCACTATTTCACTTGTCACTTGCACAATATGTTCTAGGAAGGGGAAGCACAGTTTGATAACAGATAGATGGAACCTCGTGTGTAATCTAGCAGGCACGTACAGTTTGGGTCATTTCCTTATCTCCCGCAGAAAAGACATTATCCCCCTCATATTTACATACTTTTCAATATTTGTCAAACAATCATAAATTATAAATTAATGAAATGTTCGACAGTCTTCAGAGATCAGACTAATGAAGACATTTACCTTTTTGGTGATTTGGAGTCTCATCTTTGTAAGTTTAATGACATTTAGGCTCTCACGGTTTATTAGGCTTTATTAGATTTGTCCTTCGCTCCCGCTGTCATTCAGATGTCTCTGCATAAACATCACCTGCTTCAGGTACACGAACAAACCGGCTCCTTCCGAGACGGCTCCGCGAGAGGAGGCGCCAGGGGCGCGGGGCGGCGCGGAGCCGGGCGCCGCGTAGGC
>JAWLRI010000894.1:704123-721930 GCA_034781795.1 Crypturellus tataupa | reverse complement strand
GACAGTGAGGGTGACAGAGCACTGGAACAGGCTGCCCAGAGAGGTTGTGGAGTCTCCTCCTCTGGAGATCTTCAAGATCCGCTTGGATGCAGCCCTGTGCCACGTGCTCTAGGTGGCCCTGCGTTTGCAGGCGGGTTTGACTATATGACCTCTAGAGGTCCCTTCCAACCTTAGGCATTCTATGATTCCATGAGGTTACATTAGCTCATTCACTCTACACCTAAATGCACATGTCTATTGATCTAGTCACCAAACTTAATGACAAGCTGCTCATTGCTTGAACTAAGGTATGGACACAACAGCATGGTTTTGGAGTGAGTCACTTGGTGCTGATACTCCACCTTCATGACTCTTGCTCTGCTGCTGCTAATATCATACTTTATCAAATCAACTTAAACAAACCAAACAGGAGCACTAGAAAGCACCAGTTAACATTTAGTAACAAACTGCAAGTTTTATGGGTATACATTCAATTTCAAATCTTTCCCGTCACTCTCTAGGCCTGCATTAAGAACTCTAGATAATTTTTAATATATTTTGGGAATTCATTACTATAGATGTACTCAATTTCTCATTTATATGTTATGTAAGGTGGGGTAGTAATGTGATGAATTATTAATGCTGCAATGCTGTCATAGGTTCAATGATTAGCTAAATTTACATTCTTGACATTAAAATGTTTGATATCGAATACAATTTATTAACAGTTTAGATATGTATCAGAAAATACATGAGCTATTTGCACTCAAAAAAACGCAAAAACAATTTAAGTGTTTAAAGAATTTCTATTAAAAGAAGAGTAAGAAACAAACTGTATAACTTCACTTAGTACTCAGTACTCCTCAGTGCCTAGCACACAAGAGATGACAACTAGATCGTCTAATCCAGTCTGCATCTAAAACAACAGAAATAGCTTGTGGTAGAACAGTCTGGAGCTACACAAGTAAGATTACATGGCATCTCAGGAAACTATTCTTAATTCAGTATAGTGCAATAAGTGATACTTGTGTTTTTAATTGAACCAAATACAGCTTATTTTACTATTGTGACAACAGAGAACAAGTAGGAAGGCTCTGGAATGAGTTTTACAAAAGATGATAAAGATGGTAAATAAAGTAACCAAAATAAAAGAGATTAAGTTCGGACAAACTTTTTAGCTAAGTTGGGGGGGAAGGGGAAACCCACACAAAAACAAACAAACCAACCCAAAACAAACACCCCCCCCCCCCCCCCCCCCCCCCCACACACACACACACAGAGGAAATGCTGAAATGCTCCAAGAGATTTAAGGGGATTTGAACTCAGCATGGCTATGCAGGTATAGAAGTAAGAGTCCAGATTAGAAATCTAAGCAATAGGATGAACAGCATAGGCAGTGAATGGGCCACATTTGGGAGGAAGAACTTAACTCACATAAGAACTGTTTTCCATGCAAACATTCCTGTTGAAATCCCTTAATTCTCCATTGAGGGCATATATTTAAATTGGATGCAAAAGAGATTTTTTCTAAAGGAACAGCATGCCATTATGTTCAAAGTAAGGATAATCCTTTGCACTACTGAAATTTGACCTCAAGTCTTGTAATAAAATTCATTTTTATTCAATATTTTATTCAAGTCTTTACTCATCTCTTGTTTGCACAGACAAGTAGTAATTAGCCTCAGACTCAGAATTAGAGACAACAACTAAGGATCAGGCTGGGCACCTATGAAGTCAGATGCTCCTCATGTGTCTCCTAGTGACAGCTCTGTGCTCCATCATGGGTCCTGCTCCCACAACGGCGGGGATGGGGGAAGGGGGATGACACAGACAAAACCACATCCACCACCACATAACTCCCATCCAATCAGAGAGGCACTCCTGGCTTGAAGCCAACAGGAACAAATCTCTAACCAACCTGGTCCCTACATTTCCCCCAACCACTAAGTGCTATGTCATGCCTTTCTCCTCTTTTTAAAGGCAGAACCCTAAAGTTATTTCAGCAGACTTGGATAATTTCTACTCCAAATATTTTATTAACTTAGCAATCATACAAAAGCATGATAATGCATGTTGCTAAATGTAGTTACTATACCATAAGAGCAATTTTTACGAGACTTAGGTAATTGTTTAAACATAATGGCCACATTTTGTTAAATACTCAAAGTGAACACAAAATGTTCAAATCAGCTATAAGAATTTTGTCCAAAAAGCTACCACTGTTAGTTTTATGCTTTTGCATTACAGAACCCTATAGCAGCAAGTTATGTAAGTGGAAAAATACATCTTTAAATAGCTTGTATTAGCACACTTCTATAAACATTATATAAGTTAGATTAAGAAACTGCAAGGTTTGGTTCCAAGTCTTGATTAGTTTTTGTTTATTTTTAATTTACTCCTATTTTCATTCAGAGTATTGGTAATATAGGTACTACTGAGAATGATTTTTTCCCCCTCCCATTTTGTCACTTTCAGCAAGCATCATCTGTTTCAACAAAGTTAGTCAACATTAACATTTCTCGGTAATAAAGCAAAAAAGGTACCAGCATCACCCATAGACATTCATTAGAACCCTGATCAACCTCTTATGTCTACATGGATCTGTAAACGGTCCTAAGCAGCACAAAGCATCTAAACTGAATACTAACCTATTCAAAGATCTTTTCTTTCAGGTAAAATGCAAACACTCCTTGTTTAAAAATCCTAAGTAGGCTCCAGAACTTACATATATGAACCAGAAGAGAGCACTACTGAGTCAGGCAAAACAGATAAACTGAACACAAAGCTTCCATCTTTCATTAAAAACTGGAGTGCAACATCTATATTTAAACAACTTTATTAACATAGTCAAGCAGTGATTAACAATCCACATCTATTATGTCACATCATACAAATGTAAATACAAAATTACTACAGTACAATATATATTCTCTGCATGATCCAAAATATTTGGTGGCCCCCAAAACTCTTTAAAATTCAGCAGCTTATCAAAAATTAAAACCATATGCGATTTCAAATGAAGTTCTGTTAGCACATAGGCTGACTTCAAGAAATATCACTCAATTTAGTACAATTTGAGAGGTTGCAGGAGGATATGTTTGAAGGAAACATTCCAACATTATGGCAGATACAGAAACATCAGATTTAAAGCTTTCAAGCAAAACTCACACAACCTAAGTTGTCAGCAGAAAGATCTAGTCATTCCTCATTTTAAACTATTTTATATACTGCATCCAATTAAAAAAAATAGAAGTGTTCAGTAGGTCAGACAGGTACAATGAATCTACCTATTTCTTCCCATGAAAAAGATAGGATTACATTGGAGAATTCAACAGCTGGAGGAAAAAAAAAAAAAAAAAAAAAAAAAAAAAGTTACACCAATCTTCCCCCTCCACACCAGTAACTGTCCCCACATAAATCATCCAAGCCTTCTCAGTTTTGTTGCTCACCCAAAGCAAAGAGATACCCAAGGTGAAAGTAACACGATAGAGAAATGTGGATTTGGCTTATTTAAGCAGCATACTGTAACACCACACAGAAAGTCATCTCTTCTGGAGTCATTTTAATTTCCCTCACATAAGTACATTCAAGTGAGTAAGTATTCTTATTATTTTAGCAGAACACACTCTGTAACACATTATGTAAAAAGAATACCCACCTCAGTTTCCCACGTAAAATCATCTAAAACTGGCTCACTCCAAACATTAAGTGCAAAGAGCAAGTGTCAATGGCAGACACAAAAAGATTTCTATTGGAGAAGAACACCTAGGAGACTGATGGATGCAAGTCATCCTGGAGAATGCATAGTGAGTGAAGCATACAACTACTGATCAAGCTTTAGTTACTCTAAATGAGGTTACTGGAAATACACAATATATAGCAAATACATACGCAAACTATATCAGTATCTATCGGAGATAACTGCAAGATGTTTTGTAATTTACAGCAGTTATTTCACTGTAGAGCCTAACCTTTATCTAACAAAGTCACTCTTTAGACCCTATGTACAAGTTTTATGCATCTATCACCCTCATGAAAGAAACAGTATTGAAGTAATTAGTGTTAAGTTGCAACTTCCTTCCTTGATAAAATCTGAAACAAGATTTTCAAAACAACACTGCATTTAAAGCATTTCTTTTTTTGAAGCATTTCAATTGTTTTTGAATGTGGATGTATTCTCCTCAAGGGAAGAATGATTTTGCACCTGTTATCTATTAATATATTCAATATGAATAAAATAGGTGAAGTAAGTGTCATTGTCCCACAGTAGAAGGTTAATTTAGAAGAAGTTTAAGACAGAGAAGCTGCCTAATATGAAATACATAAACTGATATAATTAAGACACATTTTTATAAGCATGTATTCTGAACAAAAAAGGGTACAAGAGTATTCACCTGAGATAAAGTTAGTATTTGAATATTTTTTTAAATCTAAGTAGCAATGAGTTTCACTTGAGGAAAGTCACTTGAAGTTCTAAAATATACATTTTACTATTATAAAATATATGCAGTTTAAGTAGTTAAGATTGATGTTAACATAAAAGTCCTAGCCAAAAAGAGAGAAAAAAAAAAAAATCACAGTGAGTATCAATAGTTAGTTATAAAACTTATGCTACTTCATAACTTCTAAAAATCATAACGGTTATAAATTTTAAATCCATTCTTCTAGAAGTGATCTCTTGAGTACAACCTTTAAGTAGCAATAAACTAAAGCACAAGAATCAGCTTATTACAACTTTAACATATACACATTCACTGATTTAGAAAATAATCAAGCTTTGGAAAAAACTTACAAAATTTAATATTTCTGCTTGCACTGGTTAAAATAATGAACTACTATTTTTTTTTTTAAATCCCTAAATGAAAAGAGGTGTTTCCTGAACGTGTAATGAAAAACTGTAGCACTGAATGTCACTTAGGACTAATCTAACTGCAATTTGGAACTGCCCAAAAGATGCATTTGTAAGAATTTTAAATACACTTTCTGTTACCAACTTAGGCTGATCAGCAGCTTTTGTTCACTCTTTAAAAGGGGAAACTCAAAATAGAAAAAAAGGCATATGTAAAAAACACTGACCTCCTGAGGTTCCTACAACAAAAATATTCAAGTAGAAAATCTACACTATTACTTAGCAGCGGCTATTTCTGTAGTTGAGCACACTAACAGCACTTTATTCAGTGTGTAAGGAGCAAATAAAGCAAGCTGTGCCTTTAGCATGCCAAGAGGCAGAAACACTGGAATGTAACAAAGACAAACTCACAATTCTACCAGTATAAACATTCAGTCAACATTCAAGAACTGTCAAGACTACACCACAAGAATTAAGATGCTTTTTATATATCCCATGATGCAATAATTTGAATCATAACTGTTAATGCTGATTCAGAATTTTTCTTACCTCATGTTATAACCTAAATGGCTTCTACAAATCTCTGCATTACTTTATGCATTAAGAATATGGTTTATTAGCTTTAAAATATACCAAGAAAGAACTTACGGATAAAGACTATTCTATCAGTACTGTTTATTTCTACCTTAATCGCTTTCCTTGTTGTTATACCATATCAGTTCACAAACACCTATTAAAAATATGTATGGCATCATAAGCTAACCTAAGATGAGGTGGAGTGGTTTTTATTCTTTTTGGTTAAAGGGACTTTCTGAAACTAAATTCAGATTCTAGCTGCAATGCTACAGTATTATTTAGGTAGGTTTCTCATTTTATGAATGTTTAATCTCACTTCCTTCTGAAATTCTTCCCTAATGCTTAAGTAGACTCAAAATTAATGTTAGTTCAGGTCTAAGATAATTTCTCACCTTGCTAAAATTTGAAGTTTTTTTTTTTCTTTCAGAATTTGGGTTTCAGGTGGCTTTAATGACTAAAACTATTACTTCAGAATTATTAATCAAGCAGAAATTTTATATTTGCTATCAAAACAGTATAATTTGAGTGTAAGTTATTACATGCAATTTTGATCAAATTGAATAAATACTATGTACTAACATTATTGAATGTATTTCGTACAGTACACGTCCAAACTGTTTTCAGGCATAGTCATTCAAATTTGTACAGTCAAAAAAAGAAGAAAAAAAGAGTGGTGGTGGGGTGGAACATGTAAAAATGTGCATGCTGTCATGCATAAAAAAACCAAAACTCTTTAAATAGCACTTAAAAATTCACTCGCACAGTTCAAACTTCAGTGCAATGGCTAAATCATTCAACACTCAGAGCGAGCCATGCAAAGAAGAGTAAGTTCTTAAAAAGAAAAATAAACCCTCAAAAATAAAGACAACAACAAAAACTGTTATCCAGTATTCATTCTGCAATGCAAAGGTGAGAAACTAAAACTATAAAGAGGCGATTATGGCTTAATTTTGTTTTGCAGATTAATTATGCAGCACTTAAAATGGAAAGCTGTGGTTTCACCTCTGACCAGCAGAGTTTAAAAACAAAACAAAACAAAAAAAAAAACCAACAAAAAAACAACTCTCCATTTTTCTTTATCATCGTGGAATACTCTTTAGGCAATCTAAATTAAGAAAGACTTGCCACTTTTAGATGGACACAAGATCAAGTGTACCAGTTAGGATTTCACATTCACAGTACATAAGAAAATACACATGGAAGGAAAAGTAAAGGGTTAACTTAACGAGGATTTATTCACAGGAATACATGTAAGTAGAGAAAAAAAAAACACAACAGAAAGCTAAACAAATGAAATGAAGAGGATCCAAACCAACTTTCACTCCGTAGCTTTAAACTTGCACCCTTGTGCATTTAACTACATCACAAAGGGCCACCAACATGCGCCGATACAGTGTAGATACCCTGCATTACATCCAGGAACTTAAACATCTCTTTAAGATCATGCTTTGAACAAAAAGAAAGCATAGAAGGTAATATGTTGAGTGGGAATAAACACAAATATAGCAATTGTCATCAACTTGTACAATTGTCTTACGTGCCAACTAACATTTACACAGCCTTTAACAGGTCTTACCATGTAACTCATTTTAGAGGTTCTGATAAAATCACTAGTATATAACCATGCAGAAAGCACATCACACTGACAGCACAGAGGCAAATATTTTGCACAGCTATATCAGCTTTCCACATTGTGCAGGTTACACACAATACAATATCAATCTTATTCTTAACAGATCCTAAAAGGTATTTCAAGGCCTAATTGTAAACTACAGTACTTTATATCTATATCCTTAATAAAAATAAAATCCACAGAATCTTAGAAAAGGAAATTTAAATGCAGGGCTATATTGAATTGGTAAACTGCAACACAAAACTGGCGCAACATAGGTAAATGTATACCAATTTCACTCTATGTGATGCAAGCATGCTACTTTCCCACTAATTTAAATTACTTCTGATCACTATGAGCCAGAATGCATGCCTGAACCTTAAACTGCACGTTAAGAATAATGCCTTACTCTAAAAATTAAATCTAATGAATTACAATAATCAAATCATATCCACTACTTTAAAATTTTAAATGTTAAAATTAAGATGTCAATCTTTCCTTTGAAGTGTCCCTCCCCTTACCCCCAAAACAAAAGGAGTGACTCATTTGGCAGCTTGCAGGTTTCTTCATTTTGTCATTTTTTATTAATTTATGATGGGGTTTATGTATTGTACACTGCAAGTGCCTGCTCCTAATACAGACACAAGCTGCATTTTAACTGTACTAACTTCATTTGTGTAGTTCTTCATTAACATGCAAATACCTAGGAATCCCATCAAGCAGGATGAAATAATGTAGAAAACCCTTACTTAAAAAAATAAAAGAAAAAAAGAAAGCCTTTTACTGTTTGTGACCCCCATTCTTAGGTTTCCTTTATTGTGCGCAAAATAGTTTTCCTCTTTACGTATCCCTATGGTTCAATTATATGGTTCTTATTTTGGTACAATTCCCCACAATATTCCAGAATGTGCTTTTTTTGTGAATAGACTTTTTTTTTTCTTCTTCACATCCAGTGCAGAGTTGTAATAGGAGACAGATTTCCACCTACAAAGGCTCCAGATGTCAAAACATTTCCCAACATCGACTTAATACAGTGATGGCAACACCTCCCTCCCACCCCTCCCAGTAGGGTTGGGATTGTACTGTATTCCCTACTGGTTTACCCTTCCCCCCAGTAAAGGGTAACATTTTCCCTGGGTGCAGAGGCTCCCTCATAGTCTCCCAGACTGAAGGACCTGTAAAATGAAGAGATAAAGGGATAGTTAAACCCTATTTCAAAGTTTAACTGACAGAGCTGTGCATAAAGACACCATCACCATAAAAGAGCTCTTTGCTTAAGTAATAAAGGCCAATCTTCAAGTTAAAAATAAAACTGCTTAGATTTATCCTTTTAAATTTGTTTTAAAAGCATCACATTTATAAAAAGGAAAAGTATTATGCAAGAAGCAATGATGTATGCTTTAAAGTTGCACTAACAGTTCCACTCTTGCAGCTAGACTTGGATTGAAGACAAAAGAAGTTCTATGTATTTTAAAAGTCCTCTATAACTGAACCCTTTTGGTCCAAAATTTTAAGATGGTTAAAATTCAAGAACAAAATCATTGTATGAAAGCTTTCCTGAACTAACAATTTCATTTTCAGGCTGATTAAACAAAATGGTGAGAGCAACCCCTCAACACAAACTGGATAGTGATGAGGTTCCTCCTCACTAGGAGGAAAAGCAGTCACCCCAAGCCCTGTAAGTCAGAACTAAAACTCTGTAGTTCAGAAACATGTAAATCTTTGAAAAAGCTCATTTTTCTACATGTTGTTCTGATCAAACATATAATTCAAATAGAGTATTTTATATCTGTATATAATCTCAGGCTGACTTGTAAATAGCTACCCATTCAACAATAACAGAATTGCATGATTCAATTCCATAATTTCAGCACAAAAATTTTAGAGCAAATACGGATTTAATAAAGATGAATGAAACTTAATCCATCCTTACTTTAGTGTTATTACTATCAAAGATTATTATTTAGTATAATAATTACAATAATCTTCCACAGCATCACAGTATATGTGGAGACTTCTTTACACAGTGCATAGGGACAGCATAAAAAGCAAGAAGGTATGAGGCATTATCCCAGAATACACATCAACCACTCCCTACTGTATTTGAAGCTGTCATTCTCTATGATGAAACTGTAAAAGTTCCAAATTGGTATATAAAGTGGGACATTTCGATAATAAATGCATTAAGCTCTCCAAAACATCAGGTTTTAGAGTTATTAAAATTAAGGATTAACTTTATTCAGTGCAAAGATGACCTTGTATGTATAGAGGACTTCTCATAGCCAGTGTCTTAAATTTGCTTGCCCTATCCCAGGGAACCATTCTGTCATAGACCACATCCAGCATCTACCACTCACAGGACACAGCATGAGCAGATTTTTCAAAGCTTCAAGATGATAGTTTGAGGATCATATCCATCACTTAGCTTATTAACTGGAAACAGGCACTTTGCTACAGCTGTACTTCCAACTATGTCTTGACACATCACTGTGCATATAGTTCTCTCCCCCATACTCTCAAAAAGCATATCCAGACAACAATTATTGCTACAGCTACAACCATTCAGGTACACTATCATCCTTTTTTATTTCTTACAGGAAGAAAAGATATCTCTTCCAATGTATCTGAAAGAAATGTAACGTGGTCAGTAATTAATCAGATTTCACATAACGGAAATAGAGAGGAAGCCTGTTTACAACTCTGTTTAGTAAAGGTGCATTGTGTGCTTACCTCTAATTATGGGACTGCAGCTACAGTACATGAGGTTAAACTCCATAGTAAGCTGCAAGGCGCTCTTTTAAGGGAAGAGGAAACTGGTCTGAGAAACGCCTCCAGTTTTCATCCCCAACTTGATTTTTAAATCCATGAAGAATCTATAAGTAGTACAAGTAAGGAAGAAAAGTTAAGACAATCATTAATCGCTCTCCAAACAACTGTAACAAACTAAGGACATTTAGTAAAGTCCTGCATAAAATTCACCTGTGTTAAACGTGATAGTATCTAGAATACAGCTATCCAAACAAATTAACAGAAAAACAAATATTTTTACTGGATACTTGCAGCCTAGAGCTCGACTATTTAAGAGTGCTAAACATTTAATCAATTGACAGTTCAGATTATTGTATACACATGTCTTTGTAAAGGTCAGGAAGGAAAGTAAGGCAGAACCATTGCCACTACTTGCCAGGAACTGGCAGACATTCATAACTGCCACAAATGCAAAGGTATCTGCTGGGTAGTTGTGTTTTTTCCACCCCTCCCCCAGCCTGTACCACAAAGTCAGTAAAAAGTCATCCATGCACTTGAGAAACATCAACCCACATCGGTCAAAAGCCAGTACTTAAAAACAAACAAATAAACAGAAAACTTTTATATCTGAGCTTTCCAATATAACAAATCACCTAAACTGCCAAATTTAAAGGATACTGCCAAAAACCCATTATTTTTGGCTCTGAGAAAGGCAAATAAATATATATATACACACACAGATTACATGGCCCCTCTTTCTAGAAAATAGCACACAGAGATCTAAGTTGCATTTTTTTTTGTTTTTGAGCACAAGGATACTGAATTGAGAAATGACCTGTCACAAAAACATCCTCAAAGAGGATGAGATCATACCAAATGTAAAGCTTATGGTATCCAGTATAACCTCAACACAATGCTCTTGAGCACAACTGCTTTTAAGTAGGAAACAATGACATGACAGTCACCTGTTGACCACAAGCAGACCCTCCTCTCTCCCCCAACAAAGAGAGTCATATTAGCAGCTACCTAAAAACCAACAAAACCTGCAAATGCTCAGGCACCATAAAAATCAACAGACTCTTTTAATAATTTTTCAGTACAATTTTAACAGATGATCTTCAGTTAGGGTCTTAAATGCCTTGCTTTAATATAGGGCAATAATAAAATTAAAATACAAATATATATAAAATTATAGCCTGTGTCATATTTTAACACCTGGTGGCAGAAGCACACCTCTAAGCTTTCGTGCTCCCAAATAAAAGAAACAATGGAACATCCACTAGCAAGAGAAATATTTCAAGGACTCCAAGTAAGTTTTTTTTCCTCTCATTGTTTCAAAAACACATATTATTGTTAGAAGGGTTTGCATAAACTTGAAATTGGAATACAGTAATCATGTACTCAGATTCATCAACACCCACTCAAGGAATTAAGTCACATGTTATCGCTTGAAGAAAAGCCCAGCTCCTTTCTTACATAGTAAGCAAAAACAAGCAAGAGGTAAAATATACTGTCAAACCATTCTGTGATTCAGAGCATTCAGTCAGGATGCTCGCCCTCTTCCATCCTCTTGTAAAGCAAATACGTCTTTCTATGCCAGGTGATCAAACCCACTGTTTAGTCCAGATGCACTAACTGCATTTCACACGGCCTTCTTGAAAAGAACATGAATAGATTACTTGCTGCAGTAAGCTAAGTTCCGTTCCTCCTGGGTTTAAGCGTCAGTGCAGAAACATGCACTGAAACTACTTGGGACAATCAACACAGACACTGCCCTGGGCTTTAAGTCTGCAGTTATTTGTTATTTTCTTCTACTGATATTTAAACTCTCGGAGCTCTGCATTTCCCAACCTTGGCATATCTTAGAAGCATCTCAGATGACAGTGTCCTATCTAAGACTAATTAGAGAGCTCTCATTAAATTTTGATATACATACCTGAAACACATGAAACTGAGAATATTGACCTTTTTTTAAAAACCAGAACTCCCTCAAAACTAACACAAAGAAAATAATCCATTCCTCTGTGTTCTTTTTTTCCTTTTCTTCTTTTTAAACACACTAAGCAAAATGATTTCTTTTTTCCTAAACAATATTGACAGTTTGTCTAGCTCTTGGTCTTGGAATCATTTTTTCTTTAAGCTTCGCTCTATTCATCACTTATATGAGAAAGATTCTGCAGAGGATCAATAATCCTAAAATCTTATTTTTCAGCAGAAGTAAGATAAATAAAACAGGACAGCAGTAAATATTTTTCAGTCATAACTGCAGTTATTTTCTCGTAATAGTTATTTTTGTGGCTTTTTTTTTGCCACAAACAAAACCAAAACATGAACACCCATGCCCAAAGCACAAATTTTCTTAAAAGAAATAATTTTGTATTTATTTTTATATAAATATATATATAAATATATATAAAGTATCTTATACGAACAAACAAAAAAACACCGTTCGTTCAAATGCAATCCAAAAGTAGGAGGCTGGGCATTACTAGAAGTTCCTTGAGAGGGTGTTTACCCTTTCTGCTAAGATTCCATGTGTTCCAGTATTTAAAAGATTTGGAATAAAATCAGTATATGTAACAAAACATAAAGATAAAAAAACTTGAGGTCTTTACGTTGTTTTAAGTTCAAGACTTTTCAAAGTAGCTTTTATAATCACAAGTGCAGTAAGTGAAAAACAAGAAATAGGAGACCCAGAAGAGTCAGTTGCAATATACTGTTATACTAGAAACATTACCTTACAGAACATGTCTCGAAGATCATCTTTTGGACTAATCCACGATGCAACAGCATCACAAAAAAAAATAAAGTCCTATAAGATTAAACAATCAGATAGGTTAGAATCCTCACTTTACAGGTGTGAATGTCATGTTTGGTGTTCATTCTAAGAGCTACATAATGCCAATTCACAATTGGTTTTATTTACTGTCCCATCAGTTCAGGTAATAATGGTAAATAATTGTATACATAGGTGTAAGAAATAGTGTTTTAAGTTGGTGATCAAATAAAACTAGTTACAAAAAAAAATCTCTCCCGGGACACACCTGTCTTAGTTCTTTAGTAAACTGACCAAGTAGAATAACCAATCATAACAAGCAACCAACTGAAAACTACAATAGCAACTCTTTCTGGCAAATTTTGAGTTCGGGGTGTGGGGGAAAGCTGTTGTATTTCTTCAAGGAAGAGACAGAAGTTTTTGGGACACATGATGTTTAGCATTCACCCCCCAAATCCTTTATTCACTTCACCACTTCATTGGCTCCTATACATTAACCCCCACCACATCCTTAAAACAAATCTTTAATTATCAAGTTGATAATATATATTTTTGGATAGGAAGTGAGGATAACTCCAGGGAAGGAGATGAGATAATAAAAAAAAGTTCTTAAGTTTTTCCTCCTTAAGTTGTGTGAAAGTGGATAGCAGGAGAAGGCAATGCTTAGTATCAGGTATTAGAAAACGAAACGGACATTTTTAAAACAAACTGGACGTTTTAAAAACAAGACAGATGCTCAACTCATGCATTTCAGGAAGAAAGACTGAAAGCAGAGGAAAGAGGGAAGACCTCTGTATTAAAAAAAAAAAAAAAAAAGCAATTTGCATCCTATTTTCTGTACAGCATACTCATGACTTCTTCAGAAATTCACCTTTTTCTCTCTTACGTACTACCCTGGATAGCTTTATTTTGGAGCTCTGGATACTAATCAGCAAGTCCTGTTCTATTCCAAGCATGCAATATTTATTTTAAAGAAACACATCTTCCTTGTTCCATTTACTCTTTAAAGGTCCAGTCTTCTCTATCCAAGCTTTAAGAATTAAATGGTTTTTTTTTGTTCTGTTTCTTTTTTTAAAAAAATGCCTAGATTCTATCTGATACGTATAATTTCATATATAGAATTTTGCCTTAAGTTTTTCTTACAGACCCTCAACATATGAATAAAAAAAAAAAAAAAAAAAAAATCACCAAAAATCTCAAAACCCAGCTATTATGATCAAGGCTCATTATTTACACTTTAATTAAAGATACACAATTTGAATACAAGCCTACCTCACTCTCACCATTTCCCTTTCCGTGATGATAATTACCGAAATAGAAATCCTGAGGTATTGCTAGGCCTGTCACTAGCAATATAAACACTCTGCTCGACTTCAAAAATAAAGCTGCACCATGTATTGCAGGTCATCAACATCAAGGTGAATTTTTTAATACTCCATTTACATCACTAACTAAATTTCACATGAATAAACAAACAAAAAATATCCATTCAAGTATCTTACTTGGACTACTCCACTGGGGTTGACTGATATCATGGTGCATATGCCCCGGAAGGCTGAGTCCTTTTCCTCATTGTCCCTTATGTTTCGCAGAGAAGTGCACCTAATAAGTTGGGAGAGGAAAGCTGTTAATTGAATGACAAAGTTAACAGAATCATCTATGTCAGAACTATGCAATGGTATTTGATGGAATAAGTCACACCGATAAGATATGATATGAAACACTACTCTGAACTCTTAGAAGACAGAAAAATACTTGTTGTGCACTGTATTTACTACTCTTATTTACATTAGGCATGATCTGCAGAATCTTGTTCTCCTGTTGCACTAAATGCAGTTACAAAGTGTGACCCACATTCCATTAAATACAAAAGAAACATGTATCTGAAATGTTTATAGAAATTATCATTATTAGAAGTAGAACATATACTACTACCACATTATGAATTATGTCAGATACCACTTACAGAACAGTTATTTAATTTTTACAGCAGCAAGCAAACTATTTTATACATAACAAGTCTATAAACATAAATTCCTAACAGCAATTCAAGCCTCAGACTGAATTTTAAGTAATGAACGGTTTAACTTTTACAGTATTTGCATGCATTGTATTATCATTCTGGTGGATTTTAAAATGCTCTTTCATAGTCAAGCTCTTTAACACAGCAAGCATGTGACAATCTTATCCCATGCATAAATTAGTTGTTAGCCACAACAAAGAATACATGACAGTGCTACTAAAAACTCACAAACCTGATAGGACAAGATTAGTCACATGGTTGGCAATGATTAAGGATTGAGATTTTGTAACCAACTGAAAATATATCTAAAAGTGAGATAGAGAGAAGAAAGAAAGAGAGTGAAGAAAAATGAATTAAAAAAAAAAAGATTGAATAATACACACCAGGGTCTTATAAACTGCTGTAGCATGGGGGCCACCTCTTGAGGACAAACGTAACCAAGACGACCAATTGTTATTGCTAAGGTAACGCAATCACGGTTATACACCACCAAACGCCAACCAAGACATGAGCAAATGAGGGGGAAGGAGAAAAAATAAAGAAAAAACAACAAATAACTCAGAAACAGAAACCAACAGAATCTGTGTATGATAATAAACATAAGATTTCACCAGTGCTGTTTATTACCACCCCCTAAATAAGAGGCAGCAACATATATGGTATACTCTCCAGGGCGAAAAGAAAAAGAAGTAAATGAGAGAACACCAAAAACACAATTTCAAATCCAAAGGCTTTTTCAAACAAGTAGTCATTCTGCCCTCTTTACAAGTAGCTCTCACATTCAATTTAACTACACTTTTCAGTTATAATCAAATGTACTATTGTGGATACTCTTGATAAAAATGAATGAATTTTCAATCCAGTATTAAGTATTATAAACTCTTGAAAAAAATTGTATTTCAATATTTTAACTGGTCTACCAGCAGTACAGCTATACCTACAAACATGTTTACAGTGTACATATTGGGGCCTACCTAAAAAGTAATAAATAATGTCCTTCTCAGTAAGCACTAAACACTTATTTTCTTCATGATGCAGCAGTCTTTATTTTAAAGTAGTTGTTCATTGCAACTAATCACATCTAATAAATCAGTTAATCCCAATTTTTCTATCGTTCACAAGAGGCTTCTTCACAGAATTCACCCCAGGATCTGATTGCTGGTACAAAGGCACTAGCACACACAAAGAGCACAACTGCTTCTCCGTGTGATTAAATTGCTAAGGCCTTTGTTACGAGGGACAGACACAAGGAAACATCATCATACAAATGTGTTTTAATGGTGTTTGCTCAACTCGAGGATTAATCTTTAGAAAAAGGAGAGGGTGGGGAATAATGTATCAGGATTACTTGAAGCAAAATACATGAATAATACTAAAATCCAGCAGATTTATATGAAGCAGTGAAAGGAAACCTATGTTCAAGAGACATACTATGCAACACTCTAATTAAACAGGCATTTGTGAAGAGTTTCATGAAACATGCAATAAAGCAGATGATGCTTTCTCCAAAAAAAGTTTGGTGTAGGATATACCGGCAGCCTGAAGTGTATGCATTCCACAGAAGCTGCAGCACACTGGTATGGTACTATTATTTTTCTCTGATACTACTCAATTTCAGTGTTCAGCATCTAAAGCTTTCAACAGATCTAATTTGTCAAACTGCCTTTTTTGTGAGATTGCTTTTAAGTATGTAATTAATGCATTATTTCAATAATAAACTGGTTATTTGCAATTAAAGTACTACTAAAAGAAGATGCACTTGGAGGTTTCATCCCTAAAACTTCACAGCTACAGTCTGTAAAAGCAAGCATAATTTCCGTCAAAGCTGAAATTTTTGCATGGACTCATTTTCTATGCAATTTTAGCTACTGTCTTGTCAGGCTTCCATAAAGCAGTGTGTCTTAATAGCTCAGAGTAGACCACAGTAGGAAACAGTAATACAGTAGCACATTAGCATATACCAGTGGCATGCAGCACAATATCCCACAACAAACTTATAGTAGGTACACCACACAACATTTATTTGCAATTATGCATCCACATTTAAAGTAAATATTAAGAAAAAAAACAAAATGTCAGTATTTGGATGCTTCCAGAAATTATCTAATAGTGATGGAAGCAAGCATTTAAGTACTGGATGCCTGTCAGTTACAGGTACTACACATCCATCAATGGGGGGGAAAAACAAGGAGAGGCGTAAATAAAAAAAAATCTATTTTTTATAGTGCTATACTATTTCACAGTCTATTTCATAGTGAGTAAATATTTCCTCCCAAATTATCCCTTTAAAAATGCAATACCTATAATATGCCAAACATCTAGCTAATTTTTCTTCAAGTTCACCTTCCATACTAGATTGGGAAAGAAAGGGAAAGGAGAAAGGGCGTAGGGAAACTACGCTTTTAAGATTCTCCAAATACTGGAGGGAAATATGCACTGAAAAATCTCTCTCCAATTTATCTCGTGTTTAGCTCATAAGAATGCAACTGTAGCACTGAATTTGTATTGTTTTCAATCAGGTTATAATGACTAAATTATAGATTTCTCATATGATAATTAGCTATCAAGCAGAAAAAAAACGGAGAGATTATTTATGAATAAAATAGTAAAACAAAAAGATCAAGACATTAATAGCATTTGCTATAGTATGGAAGGTGCTCTTCATACCAGAACATGCCCTCTAAAATGCAAAAGAAACAAGCCTCAGAAATTTGGATTTGATAAGGTATTTAAGGGCTGCTCCCAATTTGAAAGCCAAAGATGTTGGCTGGAGGATAAACACGCATGCTACTGTTAGCCCTTTTTCAAGAAATTTGTATCATGTCAGGTAATAGACATTGCACATAATTTCACTTATATTGTGGTGATAATATCCATCATACATCTAGACTGAATGCATATTTTTTTTATATATATATATATACCTAGACTTTTTTTGTAAATTAAGACAGTTCATTTTTTGTTTCTTTGTGCCAATTACATTTGCTTCAAACACTGGACATATATATACAGTACACATTATATGTAAGTACATGCACACATTAAAATCAGCGTAAAGTAAGGCCACTAAGTCTTAAAAATGTTACTGCATACATTTGTCAAATTGAATAAACGAGTAAAATTTTAAGAAAATACTTAAAACTGTAGATGATAAATACAAGTTACATAGTGAGAAAGCAACAATTTTAATAATCTAGATATATGATAGATGATTTGCTGCAAGACTGAGACTTGTAAGAACTTC
>JAWLRI010000894.1:663826-683186 GCA_034781795.1 Crypturellus tataupa | reverse complement strand
AAAAGATTCTGTTGGAAAGCAATATTGGTTGAAAGGCCTCAATTTATCCAGTGCATCTTTTATTTAAATTTACATTACTAGCAAACTAAAGTATGTAATCCCTTTCCACCTCTGCACCTCACCAGAATACCACATTATTTCCTAAAAACACTCAGGTGAGCAAAGAACTTCTTATGATCTCAATAACATTAACAGTACACACGATTAAAACATTAGACATTATCACAACATTATTTCCTGGATTTTTTTTAAACCTAAATTAGGGTTTAGAGCCATAAAATTGCTTCAGTTGTTAATAGCTGCAAATCAGGTACTCCAGATAACTCCAAATATAACTTTTCTAATCCATATTTAGCAACATTCAGAGATCCTCATCACCTTAAATGGGCTCAGTGAGACAATTCCAGGACAGAAACTCTGCCCCAGTTCATCATGGGTGACAGACCTCTGTCATTGCTTTTACATCTTTACAGAATGACAGGTTCCATGTATGGAAAGGAAGCATCTCTACAACTACTGCCTCTTGAGCTGGGACACCATTTGGCAAGATGAGCTCAGGACACAGGCACATGGAAGGAATTGCGCTGACTTGGGGTCAATATGAAGACAGGAATGGGAAGCCAGATCTTTGGGGAAGCTGTGTATTCTGAAGCACTATTCAAAGCTCTTGGTAAGGCAAATCTAAAATTTTAAATTGAAGAAAGCAAACAGAACCCCTACGGTAAACAAAAACGCACACTCACCTCAATAAAAGAATCTATGTGCAACATAAGAGCTTGAGTTCTGCTGATGATAAATTGATTGACACATGCAACAGCATGGGACCTACAAACGAAACAGTAGACATATATCATGTTATGTTTTATGTCTTAAAATCCTTTTCCTAAGCTTTACACAGGCACCAAAAAAAAAAAAAAAAAAAAAAAACAACAAAAAAAAACATTGAGCAAATATTTTCTAAAAGAAAAGGGAATAATCTGCCCACTAACATAGGACTGTCATCATATTTTCAAAGGGGAAAGAGATAATGAAAGTTGGTTTGCAAATTCTTCCTCATTTTTCATAAAATCCACCGCTCCCTCAGATGCCTCCAGTTTACAAGGAAAATTTCTCCAAATCTTGCATTTTCTGAGAGAAGACAGAGTGCAA
Source organism: Crypturellus tataupa (assembly GCA_034781795.1). Classification (NCBI taxonomy): domain Eukaryota; kingdom Metazoa; phylum Chordata; class Aves; order Tinamiformes; family Tinamidae; genus Crypturellus; species Crypturellus tataupa. Next base: position 682,037 of record JAWLRI010000894.1, on the reverse strand, counting down.
GTACCACCTGATATTCTAATGTATCTAATAAATATTTTAAGCTAATTATTAAAAAAGCAGATAAGCATGCTTTTTGTAAGCACCCATTTATTTATTGGTCCGTGGAATCTCAGTGCCTTCTCACATTTGCAAATGTAGGATCACTTAAAAAAAATATTTAGAACAATATACACAGTTCTAAAATATCAACCTTGCTGTTCATGTAAATAAAATTTTAACACAGAATTGTAGCACATCATCTAAACCTACCTTATTTTTGGACTGCTGTGCTTGAAGAACTGTAAGAATTTGGGAATCATGATATTGAGTGGTCGATCCAGTACATCACTATCTAAAATTTCAGCAGAATCTTCACATATTTTCTGAAGAGCCCCAAATGCACCCTGTTCAAAAAACAAGCAAAAAACACAACACTGTTCATTCAATTTCCAAAGAAAGCATTGTACCAGGTTTTATTTGGAATATGTGATTTTTAATACTATAGCACAGGTAAAACAGTTAAATTGAAATATCTTCAGCGTCTTTTTAAATACTTTATACCTTCATTGTAAAATCTCAAGCTAAGTGAGTAGGTAATCTATCAATAAGTACTAATTTTAAATTCAGCATTCAATGGTCATCTAGTTGATCCTACCTAAAGTGCTTAAAGGTCAGTTTGCATTTCAAAAATAAAGAAATGCCGTTGTAATGAGGTAGAATTAGAGCCACTTGTTATCCACATATATATGGATATATATATATATATATGATATCTGTAAAGAGACATAAAATAGAAAATCATGGTCTGAATTTGATTATTTCAAAGTAAGTATCCTTACCTCACAGGTATTGTAATCTTCAGAATCCAACAGGCTGCAAAGCTTGGGTAAAAGCTCAGGCCAATTCTGTAACTCTCCTTTTGAGGCTATAGTTGTTATCAGAATGCCTAAGTGAATTGGATATATGGAAAAAAATGATTATCATGTCATTGGTTTTATACCAAGTTTTCTTCCCTCAAATAACTACGTAGCTAAGAATTTTTTTCTTGTCGTCCTATTAACAACTGGTACGTATAAAAAGCAGGAAGTACATTCAGTTATAAATATTACTGAAGGGCTTGGGAATCCAAAAGGTGGATGTTCCTTTCTGCTACTACTACAAAGGATTAAGACATGTCAGAAAGTAAGCAAAAAGTAATGCCAATTAAATATATAATCATATCCAAACACTACAGACAGGTTGGGCTCTGAATTTGTTAAGCACTGTGCAAAGTTTGACACCTAGAGAATATCCACTTTAAGTCACCTCTTGTTTAAGTCAGCTTTTATGGTGATACAAAAAGGCACAGATATCAAAAGCGGATCACATCTGAAGTCAATGAATGTGTAAGCCAGTAGGAATTTCTGTGTTCACAACCTCAGTGTGCTTACACAAAACGTTAAGGACATTCTAAGACCACGATACCTACTAAGAGTTTACACACTATGGCAGGTTATCCAGAGATCAGCTGTTCATTTGGCTGATCCAAACCCAGCCAACAAAGCAGATAGTCCAATGAGGCACTAACTCAATTTCTGGCACATATGAAAATCCTAGGGAAGAGTGAATACAGATTACAAGCTAGGATTACATTGGATGAGCCCATTTTCCCTCAAGACAAAATGTAACAGTGAGTGTATTCTGTAAACCGCTATGGAATTACTTCTGATGGGTTTGAAGACAGAAGAAATTGATACTACTATGGGTAGCAGTCTCCCAAAAGGTAAAAAGCAACAGCTTTCCTGGTATCATAGAGCTAATCATCAAAAATTCTGTCTTTGACATAAAATTCTACAATTCTAAACACGCAAGAACACTGAATTATATAGGCGGGGCCATTCTATGCAAGGTCAGTGGTGACTCAAGAGACATTGGATCATGTTCCTTCCTACTACTGTCTCCTCTGGAGAACTCCAGTCAGGTGAATCACTTTCTGACCACATGAATTTGCCCTGAGGATGCAATTCAGACCACCTCGTGAAATTATTTTCTCCTGTGGCAAAGAATACATAGCTGTGATAATAAAGTTGGAGAGCTCCAGAAGTCAGAGGAAAAAGATGAAAACAAAAGTAAAAGTTATTTTAGAGCACTGGAAATTGTTTAGAGCCAGTTCTCTCCTTAATCAGAACTAAACACAGAGATTGCTAAACACAGAAATTTGTGCAGTCTTAAAAGATTAGTTTTCTTTTGAATGGTCTCACATAAAGCATCATATGCATTAGTAGGGAACATTTATTAGGAGAATTGGCTAACACAAATGTTCATTGATGCAAGTGGAGTGCTGGAATAGTTCTGAAGTGGTCACCTCAGTCCTATTTTCAGATACAAAAATTGGCAGCAGGCTGAATTTTAGGAGATCTAAGTATAATAATTTTCAGTTAGGCTTCAAGAGATATCAACTGATCTGTAAAATCTTTATGCTCTAATAGATGAGGAATCAAAAATAAGTGCAAGCTTTGCATGTATCCATTTAAAACTAAGCATCTGTATCAAAACATGGTAAAGTTGTGGCAATTACTAGAAGGTTTTAGTGTTTTTTTTTTCTTTTTAAACTCCTTACTTCACTAATGTAGCTTACGCATATAAGTTATCAGTAACATCTCCAGGATGTAGAAGATAGTGACAAGAGCAAACTCACCCACGGTAGCTCTAATTAAGGGGGAGGAATCACCAATGTTGTTCAGACATTCACTTTTAATGAAGTCAGTTACCCCATTTGGAAAGTTATGAAAATGGGCTTTTACATTATTCTTCAAGATGAGACCACTCAAGGAACGTGTTGGTTCATCTGCAAGAGAAAATAAGTTACACTCAGACTTCAATCAATTCACAGGATAAGGCAGAATCCCAGACCAGCACAAAAAGAGCTGTAGTGACAGATACTAATCTTTATATCCTCACTTCTCCTCCCAAAAGCACCCAATAATTCATGAAATAAGTTTTCAGACTTTGAATTCAGTACTTCTGCTTATCCATAATGAGAACATTAATATTCTACATTAATGTTTTCTACAGATAAAAGCCAGGAATGGCTTTGCATTCTTAACATATAGGAGACTCAAAAGCATTTGGTTGGCGGTAGCCTTTCTGACTATGCAAACAGCCCTACTGTAGCAATGTCATGCTAAGAATTGCATGATGGCAACACAGTTTTCCCTTCTAAGGCCTAGAAATTAGGTTGGGACTATGCAGTTACTCCCCCTTCCCCTACTCCCACCAGAAATTCCAGGCTCACCTTTCCATAAAATACAAACAAGTACTGTATTCCAGATACCAACTGTTCTACACATCTATTCAAATGATAATTAGAGAAAGAAAAAAAAAAAGGTTTTAAATGGTGTTAACAGATGTTATGTGTTAGGTTACTATAAAAATAAATAGAAGACCCACCTAACAGAACCAACATAAACAGAGTAAGAATTTAGGCAAGAATTTGACACTGTTTGAGTTCTCACTGAGCTCATTTTGCCTGAGTTATCTTCCTTTAAAGTACTGAGACAAGAGGGGAAAGCAAAAAAGCACAGCAGATTTTTCAGTTACACTGGAGTAGACTCATGCCTGGTTCTTAACAAGGTAAGTCACTTAGAAATACCTCCAAAATAAATATGCTGAAAGACAGTTCTGGATAGTCTAAATGCAAAGGACTAGTTCACGGTACAGTAACATTTAAAATTAGTTCATAGCAATACTAATCAGCTAACTAATATTTGCTTCAGATGTTTATTAGTCTATTGATAAAGTTTTTAATTATTTTCATATGCAGCCCTTATTTTCAAGGGGAATAAGGCTGTTCAGTAAAGCTCCTTTACCTTATTTTTACAGATATATTTTAAACCTTCAAAACTATTACCAACAGCCCAGCAGAAATAAATAAGCAAAAGAGGAGTTACAATTTTAAAATATAGAATATTCTAAAGCAAGCTAGTGCAACACAACAGTAGGGCTCTCAGTACACCTGTGATTTCGCCTGACACCTGTTAAGACACTTCATCATGAAATCTGTGCTAACCTGAGCTAGTTTCTCTCCAGAAAAAGTGGGTGGGGTTTTTTTTTTTTGTGCTAATCGAAATTTAAAATTCATTTTAATCAATGGATTTTATTTTAGCTTCAAAACCAAAAAGTCTTCATGCTTTAATCTTGTCTTTATATTTTAGCTTTTTTAAAGTGCTTTTTTTAAAGCTCTATAGCTGTAAGTGTATTGATTTACAAAAGAATGTAGCTTTTATATAGTATTCAGGAATTTTAATGAGAAATTTTAATCAGCAAGCCATGTAATGAAAGTAAACCAGGAAGCCATGCTATGCATAAATATTTGACGCAATCCCATAACTTTACCTACAGGTTTTAGATACAGATCAATTTCTAAAAATGTAAAAATTGTTTCACTTTTACAGTACTGCATTACAAGTACCAATGACTTTTCTAAGAGCATGCAGAGGGAAGGAAGAAACAATTTATTATTTAAAGCAAAGAGTTAAACAGTGGACGAATGAACAAACTTTTCTCAATCACAAAACTTGTCTTTAACATGTGACAAGTATCATTATTTTTATTATTCCTTGTAAGCATTTTGTTTAAAGTTTTGAAAACATCATTAATAAAGGTCAGCTGGAGAATACAACTTGAATTCCTGAACTCTTATCAGTCTCAGATTTGACCAATACGCTCCCTGAATTAAAAGTAAGGTCTCTGCACCTACTACTGCACTATTTTAGTAAGTTCAATTCTGACTACTTTAGCCAAGTGGGATCCACTGACAGGATTACCAAGGAATCCAGTCCTCTGTAAGTGAATACTAAGATTCAAAGAAGTGCCTATACTGCCTATATTCCCAGCCAGAAAGAAAACCAAATGAGCCTTCCCTCAACTCCCAAAGCCCTTATAAGCCAAAATGAGTGTCGTCAGCAGTAACCACAGTGATACAAAGAATACAACAGCTATTTGTCCAGCACTATCTCAATAGGCCACAAAAAACAAGAGTATCAACCAAAGGCAGACCAGAGACGTTAGCTACATTAGCGATACACTATGCTAGGAAAATATTAAACAAACAATGTGTTAAAAAAGACTCATCCTTCAGAATGCGTAGAATACAAGAGCTTCAATATAACCAAGCAGAAATACAGACACTAGGAAGATGCTTGTGTCAGAAAAGCACAGATCAGTGAGTTGACTTACATACACGCTAACACATACACACAAGACGAGAAAAAACAAAGACGAGAAAAAACATTAGGGAGAAACTTCAGAACTACTTCTTCTTATTCATATGTTTTATGCAACACAACAGTAAGAAGTATCTTCAATTCATTCTTTTATCCAAGATAAGAACGGAAAGACTATTCTTCATAGAAAATCCAAGGGATTTATACTGAAGTGAGATCTCTGTCATATACAAAAAAAAAAAAAAAAAAGAAAGAAAAAAAAGAAAGAATTGAGAAAAAGAGGAGATTGAAAACAAAAGGCAAAAGCTAGATATCACCATGCTGACAGACAACAACTGAATATCACCAAGAAACAGACTTGGTGCTAAATATACAACCGCCATTTGAGCTATGGTAGTAGCCTAGGATCTGATACTCAAGTATTTTTAAAACTACAGTATTGTCAACATTTTAGTTTGAGAAAAATTTCTTCTGATTTATGACTGCACAAAGATATTTATGGAATCCAGGCCATTCAGCAACTTAACAGCAACACTGCCATGAGGTAGTAATATAGGTCTGGATGGAGTTATTGCTGTAACACCAAGCCTACGTGCAGATGGTTTAAGAACTGAATAAGACATTTCACAGATTCTGTGTTACATTCTGTCAGCCATATGCTTCAGCCATCAAAAAAGATCACAGTCTTGCCTCCTTGCATCTCAGTCAACCTGGAAGCAAAAAAAAGTTGACAAGAACATAGAGTACAAGGAAAAGAAGGGAAGTGAAGCAGATCGCTGGCATTTGATAACATCTTTGGTGCTAATTAAGTCCACTAATGCCAGATCACCCTCTCCAGCCACGTAGTTTCTACAAAATTGTATCATACAAAGATCATTTGGCCCTCAATACATTTTCAGTTCTGTTGCAAGACTCTAATAGGACATTCAGATTGTGACAGTTTACAGACTGAGCACTTAGGTGCACACCTACCAGAGGGCACACAGGAAACATACTACATAGATATCATCAATCATTTTAAGGCTACTCAAGCATTCTTTATGCACTAGCAGGAGTTTTCAAATACCTATGGTTCTAATCAGAGCTTGTGTGACTTGAGTGGCAAATAGGAGATTTTTGGAGATGACCTAAGAACAAGTCCAGGATACAGAAAGTCCATGCAGAGTCTCTCACCCTAAGGAGTCAAATGTCCACAGAAGTGGACAGAGGTGAGATGTCATACTAGTGACATATGCAAGAGGACAAGATGCTACACTGCAACATACCTCAAAGTGTTTATTACCCAGCAGGAAAATATGTTGTTTCCTACTCATGAGGCAAGATGCTGTTATCTGTATCAGGATGTGATGGCTCCTAAGAAACAAGAGCACCACCTTACTCCAGGTTTTAGAGAAATCAGACTTCCTGTGAGACACTTGGATGATGCCAGAACAGTTTCAATGTGTTCTCTAGTGCTGGGAGTCAACTGGGTGGCCAACCACGCTCACGATGTCAAATCTAGCCTTAAAAGGGATGCCCTTTGCCACTTCTCACGCTAGTCACACACAAGCAAGAATGTCTTTCCTTTAATGTCAATGAAATAATGCCCAGAAAAGAAAAAATACATTTCAATGCCACCTTAACTGTACAAACAGTATTTTGGCCAGCTGGGGGCCTAAGCATCTTTCCTGAAGGCAATCTGAAGAATCAAAGAAAAGTGCATCTTGATCCCACAGTTGAGATATCTCATGCTAATAATAGACTTCAGCATCTGGCTAAGCACTACTCCTGTTTTTACTAAGTATTTAAAATCCTTTCTCCTTCTCACTCTTCAGAACCATGTCAACTTCTGCTCTCAAAAGATATTCCAGTGTAAAAATGTCATGAGCGAGTTGTAAGTGCCAATAATGGCTGCATTCAGCTCAGTTCAAGCAACTCTCTCTCATCACAGCTTAGCCCTGCAGTACTGGGTTGGTCTGTGCTATTCTTGGCGGGCTTATCTGCTTCCTCAGGAGTAGCACACACTGGTTGTTCAAGCAATATAGATTCAATAACACATATTTCTACAACCCTATCACCAAGGAAAAATATTTACCTGACCAAAGGTAACTGTGTTGTAAGTGTTCCAAGATATTAAATGCCAAGTTTCCTCTCATTCCTCTCCCTTCACAAGGAAAGGAGACTGATAGAAGTCTTGCACAGAAATTGAACAGAGAAAATGAAGATGGATTTCAAATGACTTGAAAAAGAATCAAGTTCAGCTGGAATCATACATCAAAGTTTTGTTGATAGTCTGATTTTCACTGGTATCTTGTATTGCAAAGGATTGGTATCTTGTATTGCAAGTGCTCATAAGAGCACTTGTATAGTCAAGCACTAGAAGAAAGTTAAGCTTCTAGAAAGTATAGAGTGAAAACAGATATTTTGTTAGTGCACACTGAGGGATGGTTATTTAGGAAAAGCAACTCCACTACAGCCCAAACTCTGCTCTACTTGTCAGACTGCAACTGGAAATCTAACACTGCTAATTGAAAAATCTGGTAATAGTGCACAAAAAGATTAAAACTTGTATTTTTTGGCCAGCCTGGAAAAGAGGAAATATACTGAGTACAGGCTTGGTAAATTAAATGGTCTTGACCTGATGAACTAATTATGCAATAAAAGCACATATATATGTACACCTGCTTATAGCAGGTGAAATCTCAGGCTGTGCTTCACAAGGACAAATGAAGGCCTTAGCATATAAGGAAAGCAGACTTACTGGCAAAGAAGGGCATCAGACAGATCCAAAAGTAGCCTGGCTTCACCGCACGAGCTATACATGAAGGATAGCAAAAAGCTTTCTGTTAAGCTGTAACTACACTATACAGACAGCAAGAAGAGAAGCCAAAATGTCCAATCCATAGCACTCTACACAGTTTCGGCTTTGCTGTGCATCCTGTATTTTGGACTTCTTGAAATTCAAACTCTAATCTGATGCAGTATCCTGAACCATTCAATCTGGTAACAAGGTTCATTCACATTTCAATAGCTATTTCAAAAGACTTACTGTCATAGCATTCACCTTTGGTATTTATCTGACAAAAACACTTCCTCAGATACATTAACTGGGAAGATTGTCATTTAATCCCCCTAGGACAAAGATACTTGCAGAAAAGAGAAAAAAAAAAAAAAGAAACACACAAACATGAGTATAGATCAGAGAGAGATGACACTACCTACCATCCAGATGTTCCCAAACTGCAATAATATCCAGGGTTAATTATACAGTCTGGGGTATATTAATTATATAGTGTGGAATCACTGCATCATTACACTGGATTGTAATGTCTTATTAAGGATTCTTCTCCTCTTGATAGTGGAATTCCAGCACTGAATTAACTGCAGAATCAGCAGGTGATACATAAAATGGCACTAGATAGGAAAAGAGCTGAGACAACCACTTTGTGGGCATATGAAGCTGAAAGCAGGAGTGAAACCAGAGGATTAGTTCTTTAAACCTTTTGTGCTCATGAAAGCTTGTAGAGATGTACAAATTTTTGCACATGGAGTGATCACTACTCATTATTAGCCAGAATGTATAATCTTACATAACTAAGCAATAAACACATTATTGGTCAGCAGTTTACAGTCTTTCCATACTCTGCACAGATCTGTTTTATTTACAGTACTTTCTTCAGAAGCTGTTTTAAAAAATATGCAACACAACATCAATGGAACATTTCCTTTTACTTTCTTATAGATATCCTTGTAGTTAGGTTGTTGTGTCAAACTTTCTTACATGACTCTCAAGTCATTTCAGTAATGATTAATTTCATACTAGCTACTACTAGCGCCCTTTGAGGTCATTCATGTATTAAGACACACTCATTATTTTGAAATATTTTCAGTCTTCTGACATGATCGGAGATTGTACAAATTTAAGCTTCAAGTACTATGCTTAAAAGTCCAGCACAGAACAGAAACAAAAAAGTTGGGGCATTCTGTTAGAAAATATCATGAAGGTGCCTCTATTGTATTTCTCTCTGCATATCTTATGTATTAGAATATAAGAAAATAAACTTTCTTCTCAGATGACACTGCTCAGGTAGGATTCTTATTTTTTGATTTCATCTCTGTCATGTGACAGTCCATTTCCCATTAAAGGACCAGAAATTTTCATGAACAAGTGATGCTAGCCATGATTTTAATCCCATTTTGTATTTATATGCATAATCACAGCTTCTTTCTTTAAAAAAAAAAAAAAAAAAAAAAAAAAGATTTAAAAGAGAGGAAGTGAGATCAGCAGACAGAGCAGTTTTCATTTAAAAAAGTTACTTCTTAACATTTCCAGCTGCCATCATCACAAGAATAATAAGGAAAATGAGGTATGCTCACAATCATTCTATCATAGTCTGTCAGAGATAAACACTGCTTTCAATCCAAGTCACTCAGTTCTTTTAGCTATCCAAGAATTTACATCTTAAGCAAAAGAGGATTAAAACACACGATGAAACAAATGCCTGGCTCTAACACCTCCTAACTGTACTGAATCAAGTAGTGCTTAACGGATAAAAGTCTATCTAGAAATCCCGCCAGCAATGCCTTTCCTTTCTCTAGGGGAATATCACACAGAGGTGTTTGACATTGGCTTTTCAGGTGCATTTAGATTTGACAAGAAATGCAACAAAGTAAACATCACTGAGTTGAACTTTTTAAAAGTAAATACACACAATCCTAGCACCAAACTACACTCACATTCAGAGACATACTAAGGAAAAGCTTCAAAAAACGTCTAGCCACATTTTACCTTATATTAGAAACAAAACAAAAACAAACACATCCCAAAAAACAAAGGTATTTACTGTGGAGCCAATCAGACCCTACAACTGAACCTCGTAAGGCAGCATAGATATTAAGAAAATAAGAGTCCGATAACAGTAAGGATTGGGAAAAGCCTAAAAATTTATCTCCTTTAGGTCCACAAGCCCTTTGAGGAAAAATAAATACTCCAAGATCCCCCTAAAATTACTTTGCTTACAGTAAACAACACCTTTGAAGAACCTAAACCAATGTGAACCAAAACCTGAGGGCACTAGGCTAGTAAGAATGTAGCACAGGAAAGGAGCTTTTTACCAAATCTGTTCTTCTCCAATGCTTTTCCTGTGTGGCCTTCACGAATATGGAAGAGAAATTTTTGTAAGAGAGATGCCACGTTCTCTGATTCTGGGTGCTCATAGAGAACAAGGAGCCCCCAAGCACTAAATCACATCACACATACACTTGGTAACTTCCAAGTTTCTTTAAAGACTCTCTTTAAGAGTCATCAGAGTTTCAAAACAAAAAAAAAAAAAAAATGTTTCAAAGTATATACTTTTTTATTTTAGTATTTTAAAAGTCAATTCTTGCATTGGGCATGTATGTCACAAAACTACTTAGGAGAAATATTTTCCTTATATCCGCATTACAATATCACTAAAAGGAAAGGAAAAAGAGATGAGGTATCATACAGAGAAAAACTAAGAACCTTTAGATGGTCTTGGATAAAATTAGTATCTCAGTTTGGTTTCACTCTAAGTATTTATGGACCTCAATTACTTTATAAATTGTTTACTGAAACTCAGTTGTGCTTGTTTTCACAATTCTTAATGTATCTGATTTTAACAGAAAAAAGTATTTTGCTGTTGTTTAAGTAGGACACTACCCGTCTCATGCAGCATTTCAAAACGTAAGGACAGATTAGTCTGATTGGATTACAATTCAGAATTAAGATCAAACTGATGCACTCATTGGCAGTTATTTTAGTCTATTTAAGAATGGTATAGTTCAGGACAACAGTATGTTTGAGGAGGCAGGAGCTGCTGAACCACTTTTCTGGACTAAGCCTGCTCATCAAAAACACCCCTGAGAAACTGGAAGCTGAGTAATCGACATCTGAGCTCACATGATGGCCTTTTTCTTGCTCAGCTTCAAGAATCTTTTGACACCAACACGCTAAAAAAAGGCCCTAACAGAACAGGCTTATGATTGTACAGGTAACAGTTCAAATTTTAATTCCACAGCACAACTTTCAATCCTAGTAATATTGAAAGTATTTTAAAAATAAACTGAAAAGACCATCCACACAGACTGTAATAAAAACATAAGCAGCCTCCACAACCCCAGCTCATTCACTTCTAGGCTAGAAGTTAATCTCAAAGATTATTTTAAACATTAGAATATGGTCTATCTACTAAAATAACACTCTACCCATACTTATGACTAACATTACCATATTAGGATCAGGTAGGCAGTCAATTACTAAAACTTAGCCATAGCTGAAAGAGTGTTAACGGTCCTGTGGGCGACAGACATAGTTATCAGGACCATCATAAATCGGTCCCAAATGTATATTTCCATTCACCCAGGGCCAAGCAACAGCCCAGCAGCACTTCTAAAAGAAAGGGGAAAAGGAACCAACCTCGAGCTTATAAAAATCACAAGCAAACTAACAAACACCTTCATCTCTAGTTTAAACAAAATAAAACATAGATCTGAGCGAGGAAATAGGCATTTCTGGGAAGAAAAAAAAAAAAAAATAAAATAAAAAGGATAGCTAAAAGATATCTTGTTATAAAGCTGGCAAGAACACAGCTACTGATAAAGAGGTGCTAAGCATCTCATACCTTATCTAACAAGTGGTAAGATTCAATATCACTTCTGTTCTTGCAGTTTTTATATACAACCATATACCAACATGACAGTTGCATCAGTGCATCAGGTCAAATGAATGCCAAACAGAAGGCCACATTAATTCTAAAGCCATATACTTACAGCTTTTCCTGCTCAGGGTCGTGAAAAACCTCATTCAAAAATGGATACAGGCAAAGTACAATGTGAGTAGTCTACAAATATCACAAATTCTCAATTTAGATTCTCCTTAAAGTTGGCTAGAGAAATGCTACCAGGAGGCAACACAATAATCTTTTCTGATGAAAATATGTAGTGTTTGATGTCTCCTCACAAAACAAAACATTAGGGCATAATTATGACAGTCACCACACCCAACACTCCCTGTCAAGCTGAATTACCAAGAATTAGAGTGTATCCTTCACGAATAAGAACAGCTATCAGCTTTAATCATTTGGTATAAGCCTGGACCCTCTCTCATTCACAAAGCTCTTGATAATGTGTAAGATGAAGCAAGGTAGAATTTGAGGTTAAAACAAAAAATTCATGGGGAATTAACAAAGTTGTCTCACCAAAGGACAGGAGAGAGAATAAACAAAACAAAACAAACAAACAACAAAAACAAACAAACAAAAATCTCAGGAACATTCATTACAAACCAGGCTAGACCTAGAGTGTGAACTACCTGTCTAACAATGTAAGTTCTGCTTCTGACCTCACTCAGGCATCAGATGAACAACTGCCGCAAAGTCCCTTAGCTACAGGCTAGAATTGTGGCCCAAACACAGAGATGCCTAACATTAACACAACACTTTCTCATCTTTTCCTTCAAAGGAACAGACTTAAGTATGGAAAACAGAACAAGGAAAGGAGGATTTAGATGCATGACTTGGAATAAAGAAGGTTGCTTCAGGCATGTGGACAAAGAAGCAAGACAAAGACAGTACTTCCTTAGAAGACTGAGTTGCATCTATCTCAGTCAACCCCATGCAAAAGAAAAAGGTATGAGGAAGAGCAATTACACATACACTCCAAAAAATAACCTGGAATCCTGAGTTCAGCTCAGAGGATATTAGAGGACACAAACCAACCAAAAATCAAATCCCCAGCACTGGAAACCAATGAAGTCACACGATCTGCCTGGTTTTACACCTGTCAATCCAAGAAGGTACAATACAGTAATACAGCATCTGAATTATATTTTCATTTACAGATAAATTAGTAAAACCAAACTTCATTCACTCAGACATTTTCTAGTTAATCTGGACTCCAATTCTCCCTGTGAAGGAAGGTTGCCATTCACAAGTACCATTCATTTTGGAAAGTGCCTCAAGGAGGACCTCAACACCTTAACCTATAATAAGCTGGGATCGTATTTAAGTACTTTATTTTGCCTCCTGCCTGACTTCCAGAACTGCATGCCATTTCATCAATATATTTTTATATTCTGAGATATTTGTAATATCAAAGTTTGTCCAGATTTGCAATGCTGTCTTTACAGAGTAAAAAACACAGAAGTACCTAAAGTTACAGCACACGTGTGCTGCAAATGCAAACTTGGCCATATATTTCCACTAATGAAGAGGTAGTAAAGCTACTACCTCTATGCTTCCAAGAAGACCCAAGTCTTTGACAGTTTAGCAAGATCCACACTTAACATAATGTCCACATTAAGGAGTTCTTATCTAGGTGTATTTTTAAGGACAAGTATTTCAGTAGTAGATGTAAAAGCAGAGCCCAAGTTACATGCAGCTGGTATGAAAGCAAGCTCTTTTGCTCATGCACTAGCTATCAAAATAGCTTAATTTCGTTCGAATAAGTTGTCTTCTCATTTCCCTTCATTCAGGTCTTTTGAAGAAAGCTTGCGAGCTTACTTCTGCAGCTTCTCTGCAAGGATGGTGCAACCCTAACAACATTCACACTGATGGAGGTCTCAGCTTGGCTCTGAGGTGTATGCAGGTGCTTCAAGCTGCACACTAACTGGCAAGGCTGTGGGACAGACTGCTAATACAATTTCTTCAGGAAGAGGAGGAAAGGAATACTTTCCAAGTTGCACTGAAGATGATTATATATCTAATGAGTTCATTGCGCTTTTCTACCTGCATGTCCAAAAGGGGATGCAAGAATACAGCAGATAGTGAGTCACACTTCCAAAGGTCTCCTGGCCTTGCCTGGGCAGAACTCATGAGGAATGACTGACCAAGCCACAGCCCCCAGGCATCCCTCACTAGACCTGCACAAGCAACGTAACAGGATACTCAGATCTTTGCAAGTACTAGGAAAAGAAACAGCACTGCTCTCAACCCTGGCACCTTCATTATTCTGAAAGTTTCCTAAGCGGGAAAAGTAAGGACAGCTGCCTTGTTTGCACAGTCACAATCACTTGTCCATTCCCTTGATGCAGGACAAGAGCTTCCTGAAGCAACAACTCCTTCTTACCAGTAACAAAAATGCCTACCTGATGTACCAGCAAGAGATATTACTACAGACTGATCCCAAATAATTACTTTCACAAATTAACTTCCTATTCCCCACAACATAACAGCTCTAAAACATTAATCTCTTTTACCCTTAATTCATCCCAAATTGGTTTACATAGCCATCAAAAAGAGAAAAAAAAAGTTATGGGATGACCTCAGACCATCTGGAAAGCAATTTTTACACATACCTACAACATCAAGCAGAAACAGAATGGAGAAGGTGAAATTAGCAAGCGAGTCAGTATTTTAAAAAAGGAAAAAAATGTTGAGGAAAAAGTTGTGGAGCAACCTTCTCATCAGATACTTTGTACAAACTGCAGATCCTACTACCAGACTTAATCTAAGTATTATTGTTGCTGTCAAAAATATAAAGCATGTGAACAATTAAAGCATGTCAGACCATTTAGGAAGTAAATACTGGATAGCTTAGTTCTACCCTGGCATTTTCCTTAAAAATCTTGGCCAATTCAGCTTTTGAAGCCTTGCTCTCAAACTTGAGATATATCCCAAAGACCTTAAAGATTATCTAGAACTTCCTGTGTAGAATACCCTGAAATACTGGGATATACTCTTGCCTTCACAAATTAAAATATACTTTCCTCCTCTCTCTTCCCTTCCTCCCCAGAGAAGCTAACAACAATAAAAAACACTAGAAGGTAAACAGAAGACAAATGCTGTTACTGATGCTTTGAATGGTACAGAGCCATGTGTAAGTCAAATTTAACTCAAAGTGAAAAAATAAAACCTTTGAGAACTCAGAGTAGCATTAGCAGGCAGAAAAAAAAAAAAACAAAAATGGTGCTATCATGACATCATATGAAAACAAACAAACAAAATCAACCTAATGTATTGACAAGCATTAAACGTTAAGAGTGCTAAAACACACTCAAAACCAAATCTCTATCATTGGCAAAGACCTCACAAATCAGTAGCTGTACTACAGAATTACAGCTCCAAACAGGGAGAAGAGGTGTGCAAGGGAAGAACCAACCTTTTATAAACCCTAATCATTACTAAGGAACTGTCGAAAATCACCCACTGTTAAAAGGCATAGTGTGCAACACAGTCTGCATTAAGACAAAAGGAGACAGTGGAGTTCCTACTTCATTTTACTAAAACGAACATTTTAGAATGAAGATTTTGACAAACAGCATCTTCAGACTACTCTTACTTGTGATTTGCAAATTATTTAACAGGCTGATAAACAACATTAAGAGTACTAGTGAAATCATGATCATAACTGGATTGAGCAGCAAGTTTTACAACGTGTACGTACATAATTAGAATTCACTACTTAACTACAGCCCATTTCAACTGTGCTGCTCCCACATTTCCTGAAGGATTACACAAGATGTTTAGAATTAACACTATTCCAAGACATTAAAAACAATTATTGATTACAGTATCTTTTACCAGAAGGATGGCCCAAGAGACTAAATAGGGTTCTATGGCTATTGTAGGACTGGAGAATGACTATAGGAATCAACTTCCTATTTCTTTCAAACTAAGAAAACTCAAAGTCAAAAGTACCTAGAATCAAAAATAAGTAAATAAATAATTCAATACTTCAAGAACTTACCTTCAGACTTTAACTTCGTAAGAACAAAAATCAGGTAGTTGTTAAAATCTGGATACTGATTGAGTTGCTCTAGTTTCTGGAAGTAAAAGCTGTTAAGGAAAACTGAATTTTCATATACAGAGAGTTTTCTGGATAAAACAAATATTAAATGCAGTTAAATACTTTTACAGTGTCATTTCAAATACCTGTGACTATAAGCCCATAATATGCAGATTAAGAAATATTTTAAATAGTTCACATAGTTTTAATACACAGTTATGCTGATATTAAAACCATATGTACATAAACACACATATAGACAAATAATGGACTATTAAAAATATTTTAAGGCCATCAAAATATAAGAGGGGAAGGAGCAAGTTCTCTGTACCACTTGTCTGGGATTTCAATCCAAACCTAAGGAACCCAATGTGACACCGAACAAAACAGCCTCCTCTCCCAAAAGGCATTTTAACACAAGTGCTTAAGATTCTGATAAGCTCTTCCCTTTCTTAGTATTGGACATGTGCTACTATATGCTGAGAACTAGCTGCAGCCTCAGCTTTAAGTGTTAATTTAATGGCCAGCTACTTTTTATTGCAAGGTTTATGCATACTCACTGTGTCCTAAAAGTAAATATAAAGCAAAATCATGTTTATGTTGACCCACCCATTTTCTGGAGTATCAGCCCCTGAATCAAATAGAAGTTCTACCAGAAAAGCCCACAACCTTCCTCACTTAATGAAATGTAGCAGCATATTTATCATAGCCCCAAGCTCCTCTGCTGCGAAATACACAGGAGAGGAAATGCAAACAGGAGGAGACCTGCAGCAAGTGAAATTAATACAGTGTGCTACACAGCCCCTAGGAACAATGCAATATATATGAGTACAATTGTCAAAGTGCTGTTTTAGGAACATCAAGTAGGGAAGCAAGTTTTATTTTTTTCCAAAATTCAACAATGTAATCACCAAAGCAGTCAGACAGACGTTACTAATAACAACGAACCTGCTGTGGCTCGAATGGGAGGCAGCAGCGGAAGCAAGCAGAAAGAACTGGAAGAGCAGTATTAAAGAGGAGCTTTATTAGAATACACATAATCACTCTAGGAACCAAGGGACATGTTACGGACTATACCATCTTTCTTTACTGGTTCTCAATCCATTTTACCTTCCCTACCTTCCCTAAGGTACGTCCAATATCTTCAACTTAAAAAAATAAATAAATAAAAAGGGTTCAATATTTAATACTGAAAAGGCTTACTGAGACAGAATTTGTCAATAAAGAGCTCAGGCTACCCGTTCTTCCCATCTTAGTTATGAGCACTTGAATGTGCCAAAATGCAAAAATATGTTAAAGAAAAAGCACAAGAGTCGATATATTCTCAGAAAATCATGGATTAAAAGTCTTTTACATTTGAAAGCATCAGTCCTCATTCTTGGACATGCTACTAAGTAGCATCCTGCAATAAAACAGCCATCACGAAGTTTTGTAGGAACAGATTCAAAAATCTTTTTTTCCCCTTTTAGCACTGTATCGGAACACATTCCTAAACTAATTTAAAATGATAAAAAATGTCCCACTTACCTAACTTGAGCAGGGCAACATAAGATGACTTTACACGAGGACTGACTTGAAAACCACTGCACAGCAGGGAGTAACCAGTGTCATTTAAGATGCACTTCAGGTATTAGTCAAAGCATTTTGACTTTTTTGTTTAGTTAGTTCCTGCTCACCTTCAAAACATCATTCACAACGTCTATCATGCATCTACGTTGCTGTTTTTAAATCAACCACACACTATTATGGCATGGGAAAGTTTAAATACAATTTACTATTAAGCTACCGTTGCTTAACACCTGTATTTGAAATACTAAACAGAAGCACGTATTTAAGTGCGGGGCTCACACTGCATTGTCAGAATGCTTTGCTTATTCAGCAATCTCTACAGGGGATTTTTCAAAATGAGCAACATCTTAAAAATCAAAAGCACTGCTACAAGGGCAGAACAATTGACATGAAAATCAATTGTACCTCTGAAATAAGAGCAGAAATCTTCCTTAATTTGACTGCATCTGTTAGGAAAACCTAGAAGTCAGGCAAATTTGGCTTCAATCTTTAGCCTGAAAAAAAACATTTGTGTTCACCTACATGAATAAAATCTGTTGCTCTGAAGACCTCCACGCAAATGCCTTAAAAGGGAAGAGGAACAAAAGGTATCTAGACGACAACTGACACATTTCACGCAATTTCAGAAGGAGGCCTAGACGTTTCAGAGGAGTAATCTGCTAAAGCCAAAGGAGCGAGAGGTGCAGGTTAGAGATTTTTTTTTTTTTTTTTTTTTTTTCCCCCGCAGACCCGGC
>JAWLRI010000894.1:646857-663726 GCA_034781795.1 Crypturellus tataupa | reverse complement strand
ATCTATGTGCAACATAAGAGCTTGAGTTCTGCTGATGATAAATTGATTGACACATGCAACAGCATGGGACCTACAAATGAAACAGTAGACATATGTTATCTTTTATGCCTTAAAATCCTTTTCCTAAGCTTTACACAGGCACAAAAAATAAAGAAAACAACACATTGACCAAATATTTTCTAAAAGAAAAGTGAATAATCTGCATGTTAATATAAGACTCTCACCAACATAAAACTTAAGGTAAGTAGATATCCAGAGAATTTATACTGAGCATTTTGTCAGAAAGGTCTGCACTGAGTCTCAAGTGGTGATGTTTTGGAAGAGACAATGAAAGTTGGTTTGCAAATTCTTCCTCATTTTTCATAAAATCCCTAGATGCCTCCAGTCCGCAAGGAAAATTTCCGCAAATCTTGAACTTTTTGTGAGAAGACAGAGTTCAAGTATCACCTGATATCCTAACATATCTAATAAATATTTTAAACTAATTATTAAATAAGATAAAAACACAGCAGGATGACTATACTTGGATCATTTTGCCAAAACTTTTCTAAGGCTGTTCTTTTTGAACGTTACAGTTACTGATCATCTCTGCCGTTAACAATTCCATACCAGTCAACATAATGAAATTTTACTATGCCCTTCATTTCCAAGTAATCAACCGTTTTTTGCAGTATTTTTAGTAATTAAAAAGACCAGTATGTGTCAACAACACAGGTACAGTTCAGAATACACATTCTGGCCTACACAGTAGGCCAGAATTTTAAATTGCAAAAATGTACTAGAAGGAACCATCTTTTCTTCTATTCCACCTCATACAAAATGATTTTGAGAGTAATCAGAGATTTAATAGCCCAATTCCAGAAGTAAAAGCACAAGGCAAAACTACCTTTTTCAAAGCCTTTGAAGATCAAGTCAAGTATTTTTATCACCTCTGAACTTCTGTTCAGGCATTTCTTGGAAGATAAAACCTCACAAAGTATCTTTCAGTTTTTTTGACAGATTTAAATATAAAATAATTGATAGACATTGCTAATATTCTTCATACATAAGCCACTGAAACCAAACTACAAGTCAGCACATATCCTGCATAAAATTTGAAGTTGGCTTTACAAAGTCCTAAACAAAAGACCTCCCTGCCAAGCTCCCTCCCTCCGCCAAAATCTTGCACATAGAATATTAAGGAAAACAAAAACAAGACAGTTTTTTTCCTCCATCTCTCTCCTCCAAGGAAGAAAAACTTTATCTTTCCACAAGTGCCTTTCTTGTCTAATCTTTCCCAAGATCATACCTTGAGTACACTTTTCTCAGTATGCAGATGCACATTTAAAGTGAGAGTTTTTAATTCTTATTTTAATCCTAACATTAAATGTTTCCCGTTATATTCCTCCCTTTATTCTTCACTGTCTACTACAGTTTATAATAAGAATTCCATCCTTCAAGTTACAGATCATCTCTTGAGATGACTTCCAAACAGGGTTTCAAAAACACCCTTTAGGACAAGGGTTACTGTTCTTGTTATTAAATATTAGTAAGAACAGGTTAATTCTGAAATCTTTTTTCTATCTCATATTTCTGTTACTTTGGAGACCCATCTAAGTATTAAAGTGAAAAGGTCAGGATCCAGCTGAAAAATAAAGTTTTCTGAAGTTTTCGTGCAGTCAAGAAAAAGCAGAAAAAAATTCTGAGAGAACCAAGAAACCATTATTAGCAAAACATTTTGGGCTCTTTCATTGCTGCAGTCAATACAAAATGAATGAGGCACACTGATAATTCTTTCTAATCAGAATACTAAATTTTATTCACAATGTTGAAACTTCCATGATTACATGGCAAAACAACAGAAGAAACAGTTTCATTTTCAAAATCGTAAGACTGACTAGAGGTGGAAGAAGGAGAAACAGGTAAGGGTGAGGTCTATTAGCTAAGCGTATAAGCATGGGAATTATTGGTACATGGAATTTCAGTGCCTTCTCACATTTGCACGTGCAGGATCACTTAAAAATGATTTAGAACAATTTATACAGTTCTAAAATATTAACCTTGCTGTTCATGTAAATAAAATTTTAACATAGAATTGTGCATCATCTAAACCTACCTTATTTTTGGACTGCTATGCTTGAAGAACTGTAAGAATTTAGGAATCATGATATTGAGTGGTCGATCCAATACATCACTATCTAAAATTTCAGCAGAATCTTCACATATTTTCTGAAGAGCTCCAAATGCACCCTGTTCAAAAAAACAAACAAAAAGCAACACTGTTCATTCAGTTTCTGAAGAAAGCACTGTACCAGGTTTTATTTAGAATATGTGATTTTTAGTAGTACAGCACAGGTAAAGCAGTTAAAAAGACTCTGAAGATGTTTCAATTTAAGTACTTTATATCTTCATTGTAAAAAAATCTCAAGCTGAGCGAGTAGGTAATCTACCAATAAGTAGTAATTTTAAATTCAGTTTTCAATGGTCATCTAGTCAATCCTACTTAAAGTGCTTAAAAGACAGTTCGCATTTCAAAAAATAAAGAAATGCTGGTATGCAGTTGTAATGAGGTAGAATAGTAAGTAATAAACTAGAGCCACTTGTTCTCTTAGGATATTTCATATATATATATATGTATATATATATGTGTATATATATATATGGTATCTGTAAAGAAGACATAAAATAGAAAAATCATGACCTGAATTTGATTATTTCAAAATAAGTCTTCTTACCTCACAGGTATTGTAATCTTCGGAATCCAACAGGCTGCAAAGCTTCGGTAAGAGCTCAGGCCAATTCTGTAACTCCCCTTTTGACGCAATAGTTGTTATCAGAATGCCTAAGTGAATTGGATATATGGAAAAAAAAAAAAATCATGTCACTGATTTTATACCAAGTTTTCTTCTCTCAAATAATTATGTAGCTAAGAATTTTTTTTCTCTTCTTCCTGTTAAGAACTGGTAAGTATAAAATGGAGGAAGTACATTCAATTATAAATACTACTGAAGGGGCTTGGGAATCCAAAAGGTGGATGTTCCTTCCTGTTACTACTACAAAGTATTCAGACATGTCAGAAATTAAGCAAAAAGTAATGTCAATTAAATATATAATCATATCCAAACACTATAGACAGGTTAGGCTCTGAATTTGTTAAGCACTCTGCAAAGCTTGACCTCTAGTGAACACTGAGTATCCACCTTAAGCCATCTCTTGTTTATTATGATACAAAAAGGCACAAATATCAAAAGTGTTTCACATCTGAAGTCAATAAATGTGTAAGCCAGTAGGAATTTCTGTGTTCACAACCTCAGTGTGCCTACACAAAACGGTAAGGACATATTCTAAGACCATAACACCTACTAAGAGTTTACACACTATGGCAGAGATCAGCTGTTCATTTGGCTGATCCAGATCCAGCTAACATAGTGGATAGTCCAATGAGTCACTAATTCCATTTCTGGCACATATAAAAATCCGAGGGAATAGTGAAGGCAAATTATGAGCTAGGATTATGTTGGATGAGCCCATTTTGCCTCAAGACAAAATGTAACAGTGAGTGCAATCCGTAAACTACTATGGAGTTACTTCTGATAGGTTCAAAGGTAGAAGAAATTGATACTACTACAGGTAGCAGTCTCTCAAAAGGTAGAAAGCAGCAACTTTCCTGGTATCATAGAGCAAATCATCAAAAATTCTGTCTTTGAAATAAAACCTTACAATTCTACGTACACAAGAACACTGAATAACATTATAGAGGAGGGGACATTCTATGCAAGGCCAGTGGTGACTCAAGAGACACTGGATCATGTTCCTTTACTACTGTCTCCTCTAGAGAACTCCAGTCAGGTGAATCGCTTTCTGACCACATGAATTTGCCTTGAAGTTGCAATTCAGATCATCTCATGAAATTACTTTCCCTTGCTCCTTAGTATTAAGGCAAAAAATACATAGCTGTGATAACAAAGTTGGAGAGCTCCAGAAGTCAAAGGACAAAGATGATAACAGAAGTAAAAGTCATTTTAGAGCACTGGTTTAGAGCATTGTTTAGAGCCAGTTCTCTCATTAATCAGAGTTAAACATGGAGATTGCTAAACATTACAGAGATTTATGGAGTCTTAAAGATTGCTTTTCTTTTAAATGGTCTCACATAAAGCATCAGATGCATTAGTAGAGAACATTTATTAGGGGAATTGGCTACCAGAAGTGTTCATTGATGTGAGTTGAGTGCGGAAATAGTTCTGAAAGTCAGTTGCCTCAGTCCTATTTTTAGATACAAAAATTGGCAGTAGGTTGAATTTTAGGAGATCCACATATAATAATTTTCAGTTAGGCTTCAAGTGATATCAACTGAACTGTAAAATCTTTACGCTCTAATAGAAGAGGAAGCAAAAACAAGTGCAACCTCTGTATGCTCACATTTAAAAATCAGCATTTGCATCAAAATATGGTAAAGTTGTGGCAGTTACTGGAATATTTTAGTGCTTAGCAGCCTTTGCCTGCCTTTTTAAGCTCTTTACCTCACTAATGTAGCTTTCACACATAAATTATCAGTGACATTTCCAGTACATAGAAGATAGTTATAAGAGCAAACTCACCTACGGTAGCTCTAATTAAAGGGGAGGAATCGCCAATGTTGTTCAGACATTCACTTTTAATGAAGTCAGTTACCCCATTTGGAAAGTTGTGAAAATGTGCTTTTACATTATTCTTCAAGATGAGACCACTCAAGGAACGTGTTGGTTCATCTGCAACAGAAAGTAAGTTACACTCAGACTTCAATCAACTCACAGGATAAGGCAGATTTCCAGACCAGCACAAAAGTCTATAGTGACAGATATTAATCTTTATTTCCTCCCTTCTCCTTTCAACGACATGCAATAATTCATGAAACTTTTTTTTAGGCTTGGAATTCAGTATTTCTACTTACCCATAATCAGAATATTAATATTGCCAATTCTACATTTTAAGATAATGTTTTCTACAGATACAAGCCAGGAGTGGCTTTACAGTCATAACATATAGGAGACTCAAAAGCATTTGGTTGGCAGTAGCCATTCTGACTATACAGACACTCTTACTGAAGCAACATTACAGTAAGAAAGTAAGGAAGGTTAGGACTATGCAGTTACTCCCCTACTCCCACCAGAAACTCTTTGCTCATATCTTTTCCACAAAATACAAACAGGTATTGTATTCCAGATACCAACTGGAGGGAGGGGGGAAGCTTTAATCAGTGTTCACAGATGTTATGTGTTAGGCTACTATAAAATAAACAAAAGACCCACCTCCCAAAACTGACATAAACAGAGTAAGAATTTAGGCAAGAATTAGACCCTGTTTGAGTTACCCAGGCAAAATGAGCTCAGTGGGATCTTCCTCTAATCTACTGAGACAAGAAGGGAAAGCAAAAAAGCACAGCAGAGATTTTTCAGTTACACTGGAGAAGACTCGTGTCTGGTTCTTCAACAAGGTGAATAAGTGACTTAAAATTACCTCTAAAATATGCTGAAAGTCAGTTCTGGATGGTGTAAATACAAAGGACTAGTTTATAGTACAGTAACATTTTAAATTAGTTTACAACAATACTAATTGGCTAACTAACATTTGCTTCAGATGTTTATTAGTCCATTGATTTTTTTTTTTTTCATATGCAGCCCTTATTTGCGAGAGGAATATAATATATGTGAGAGGAATTTCAGGGAAGCTCCTTTGCCCCAGATTTTTTTTTTTAAATAGATCTATTTTAAACCTTCAAAACTATTACCAACAGCCCAGCAGAAATAAATAAGCAAAAGAGGAGATACAACTTTCAAATATAGAATATTCTAAACTAAGTTAGTGTATCACAACAGTAGGGCTTTCAGTACACCTGTGATTTCAGCCTGACAACTGTAAAGACACTTCATTACGAGACCTGTGCTAATCTGAGCTAGTTTCTCTCCAGAAAGAGTGGGTGTTTTTTTTTTCTCTCCACTAATCAGAATTTAATCTTAAATCAACTGATTTTATTTAAGCTTCAAAACCAGAAAGCCTTCACATATATTTTAACCTTGTCTTTATATTTTAGCTTTCATAAAGTGTTTTTTAAACTCTACAGCCATAAGTATATTGATTTACAAACGAATATAGCTTTTATGTAGAATTCAGGAATTTTAATCAGCATGTAATGAAAGAGTAAACCAGGAAGCCATGCTATGCATAAATATTTGAAACAATCCCATAACTTTACCTACAGGTTTTAGGTATAGATCAATTTCTAAAAATGTAAAAATTGTTTCACTTTTACAGTACTGCATTTCAAGTGCCAATGACTTTTCTAAGAGCATGCAGAGGGAAGGAAGAAACATTAATTTAAATCAAAGAGTTAAAGAGTGAATGAATGGACAAACTTTTCTCAATTACAAAACTTGTCTTTAACGTGTGACAAGTACTATTATTATTATTCCTTGAAAGTGTTTTGGTCATTTTGTTTAAAGTTTTGAAAATATCATTAATAAAAGTCAGCTGGAGAATACAACTTGAACTCCTGAACTCTTAATCAGTCTCAGATTTGATCAATACGCTCCCGGAATTCAAAATAAGGTCTCTGAACCTACCACTGCACTATTTTAATAAGTTCAACTCTGACAAGGCAAGTGGGATCCAGTGACAGGATCTCCAAGAAATCCAGTCCTCTAAGTGAATACTAAGATTCAAAGTAGTGCCTATACTCCCGGCCAGAAAGGAAAGCAAAAGAGCCTTCCCTCAATTCCCACACAACTCAAAGTCCTTGCAAGCCAAAAATGAATGTCATCATCAGCAACCACAGTGGTACAAAGAATACAACAGCTACTTGTCCAGCACTATCTCAGGAGACAACAAGAATCAGAGTTTCAACCAAAGGCAGATTAGAAAGAGCTACATTAGCTATACTAGGAAAATATAAACAATGTGTTTAAAAAAAAAAAAAAAAAAAAAAAAAAAAAAAAAAAAAAAGACTCATCCTTCAGAATGCCTAGCTATGTTTACAGAAGAGAAGACAACAGCTTCAATGTAACCAAGCAGAAATACAGACACTAGGAAGATGCTTGTGTCAGAAAAGGGCAGATCAGTCAGTTAACTTATTCAAACACACACACACAAAAGATGAGAAAAAACAAGGCCACGTTAGGGTGTAACTTTAGAATTACTTTTTCTTGTGTATGTTTATACATTCTATGCAACACAACAATAATTATCTTCAATTCATTCTTTTAGCAAAGATACGAACAAAAATAATATTCTTCATAGGAAATGTTGATTCCAAAGGATTTATACTGAAGTCATATCTCTGCCAAATGAAATAAATAAATAAAGTATCAATAAATGAGAAAGAGGAGATTGAAAACAAAAAGCAAAAACCAGTTATAGCCATGCTGACAGGCAGTGAATGAATATCACCGAGAAACAGACTCGGTGCTAAATACACACCCGCCATTTGAGCTATGGTAGTTACAGTCTTTCCACGCTCTGCACAGATGGGTTTTATTCACAATACTTTTATTTACAATACTATTTACAATATAAGCTAACTGTTTATAAATAATGCAAGGTAGCATCAACAGAACATTTCCAGTTTTACTTTCTTATAGACATCCCTGTAGTTAGGTTGTTGTGTCAAACTTTCTTCCATAACTCTCAAGTCATCTGAGTAATGATTAATTTCATACTAGCTACTACTAGTGCCCTTTGATGTCATTCCTGTATTCAGATACACTCAATGTTTTGAAACATTTTCAGTCTTCTGACATGATAGAAGATTGCACAAGTTTAAGCTTAAAGTACTATACTTAAAAGTCCAGCACTGAATACAAACAAAAAAGTAGGGGCTCTTTCCGTTAGAAAAAAAATCATGAAGGTGTCTCTGTATTGTATTTCTATCTGCATATCTTATGTATTAGAACATAAGAAAAACTTTTGCTTCTCAGATGACACCGCTCACATTTTGTATTTATATGAAGAATCACAGATTCTTTCTAAAAAAAAAAGGTTTTAACAGATAGGAACTGAAATCAGCAGACAAAGCAGTTGTAACTTTTTAAAAGTTACATCTTAACATTTTCAGTTGCCATCATCACAAGAATACTCACAATCATTATATCACAGTCTGTCAATGGATAAACACTACTTGCAATCCAAGTCAGTCACTCAGTTCTTTTAGCTATCCAAAAAGTTACATTCTAAGCAAGAGGATTAAAACACATGATGAAACAAATGCCTGGCTTAAACACCTCCTAACTGTACTGAATCAAGTAGTGCTTAACAGCTAAAAGTGCATCTAGAAATCACACCAGCAGTGCCTTTCCTTTCTCTAGAGGAATATCATACAGGGGTGTTAGACACTGGCTTTCCAGATACATTTAGATTTGACAAGAAACGCAACAAAGCAAACATCACAGAGTTGGACTTTTAAAAAGTAAACACACAATTCTAGCACCAAACTACACTGACATTCAGAGACATACTAAGGAAAAGCTTCAAAAAATGTCTAGTCACATTTTACCTTATATCAGAAACAAAACAAAAACAAACACACTCTTTAAAAAAAAAAAACCCTCCAAGATCCTCCTAAAATTACTTTGCTTACAGTAAACAGTACCATCAAAGAACCTAAACCAATGTGAACTAAAACCTGATGGCACTAGGCTAGTAAGAAGGTAGTACAGACAAGGAACTTATTGCATCTGTTCTTCTTCAATGCTTTCCCTGTGTGGGTTTCAGGGATACAGAGATACTTCCATAACAGAGATGCCATACTCTCTGATTCTGGATGCTCAGAGAATAAGGAGCTCCAAGAAAGCATTCCTGAAGCACTGAATCACATCACACATCTACTATGTAACTTCAAAGTTTCTTTCAAGACTCTCTTTAAGTGTCATCAGAATTTCAAAACAACAACAACAACAACAAAAAATGTTTCAAAGTATATATATTTTTTATTTTAGTATTTTAAAAGTCAGTTCTCGCAAAGGGCATGTATGTCACAAACCTACTTACTTCGGAGAAATATTTTCCTTATATCCCTATTATAATATCCCTACAAGGGAAGGAAAAGGAAGAGATGAGGCATCATAGAAAAAAACTAGGAACCTTTATATGGTCTTGGATAAAATTAGTATCTCAATTTGGTTTCACTCTAAGTATTTAAGGACCTCAGTAATCAATGCATAAAGTAATTGAAACTCAGTTGTGCTTGTTTTCACAATTCTTAATGTATCTGAATTTAATATAAAAAGTATTTTGCTGTTGTTTAAGTAGGACACTACGTGTGTCACGTAGCATTTTAAAATGTAAGTACAGATTAGTCTGATCGGATTACAATTCAGAATTAAGATCAATCCAATTCGCTCGTTGGCAGTTATTTTAGTCTATTTAAGAATGGTATAGTTCAGGACAACAGCATGTTTGGGGAGACAGGAGCTGCTGAATCACTTTTCTGCACTAAGCCTGCTCATCAAAAACACCTCTGAGAAACTGGAAGCTGAGTAATCAACACCTGAGCTCACATGATGGCCTTTTTCTTGCTCAGCTTCAAGAATCTTTTAGCACCAACACAATGAAAAAGGTCCTAACAGAAGAGCCTTATGATTGTTCAGGTAACAGTTCAAATTTGAATTCCCATGCTCATTAGAAAAGAATTTATTCAAATCCACAGCACAACTTTCAATCCTAGTAATATTTAATAAAATCCATTTCAAATTCTGCTTATAGAGCTAGATGAATTAATGGCATTACCACTCAGAAAAAATACCACCTGTGATAACTTTTACTGGAGAAGTGGGGGGAAGCTCATGAGGAAGGAGGAAAAAAAAAAAAAAAAAAAAAAAAAAAAAAAAGCCTTTCTTCATAGTAATACTCCACATCCAAGTAAAGCACTCTGCATTAAGTCATCACATGAACAAGATCAAGAGTTGCAGAAAGGTTTCAACCAATTCACAGAAATCCAAAGTATTTTGAAAATAAACTGAAAAGACCATCCTTAAAGGCTGTAATAAAGACTTAAGCAGCCTCCTCAAACCCAGCTCATTCACTTCTAGGCTAGAAGTTAATCTCAAAGATTATTTTAAACATTAGGATATAGTCTATCTACTAAGATAACACTCTGCCCATACTTATGACTAACGTTACCACATTAGGATCGAGTAGACAGTCAATTACTAAAATGTAAGCCAAAAATCAGAATCACAATGACTTCTCATAGCTGAAAGAGCATAGATGGCCACGTGGGCTAGCAACAGACATAGTTATCAGGACCACCATACATTGGTCTCAAACGTTCCCATTCACCCAGGGCCCAACAGTGCTTCTAAGGGAAAGGGGAGAAGGAACCAAACTTAGAGCTTTACAGAAAACACAAGCAAACTAACAGTCCTCCATCTCTAGTTTAAGTAAGAAAAAAAATGTAGATCTGAGGGAGGATATAGGCATTTTGGGAAGAGGAAGAAAAAATGGCTAGAAGATATCTTGTTATAAAGCAAGGAAAGAACACAGCTACTGATAAAGAGGTGCTAAGCATCTCATATCTTATCTAACAAGTGGTAAGATTCAATATCACTTCTGTTCTTGCAATTTTTTATATACAACCATACACCAACACAACGACTGCATCAGATCAAATGAATGCCAAACAGGTCACATTAATTCTGAAACCATATACACACAGCTTCTTTTTCTGCTCTCAGGGGTGTGAAAAACCTCATTCAAAAATGGATACAGGCAAAGTATAATGTGAGTAATCTACAGACATCACATTCTCAATTTAGTTTCACCTTAAAGTTGGTTAGCGAAATGCTACCAAAAGGCAACACAGTAGTCTTTTCTGATGAAAATATGCAGTGTTATCTTAGACTATGTTGATATCACCCCACAAAACAAAACATTAGGGCACAATTATGACAGTCATCATGCCCAACAATCCACATCAAGCTGAATTACCAAGAATTAGAGTGTATCCTTAGTGAATAACAGCTATCACCTTTCATCATTTAGTGTAAGCCTGGTCCAGCTCTCATTCACAAAGCTCTTGATAATGTGCAAGATAAAGAAAGGTAAAATTTCAGGTTAAAACAAATAAATTAAAAAACAAACAAACAAAAAAAAAAAACACACACACACACACAGAGGAAATTAACAAAATCATCTTGTCAAAGGACAGGAGAAAAAAAATCCCAGAAATTTTAGGAATGCTCATTACAAACCAGGCTAGGCCTAGAGTGTGAACTACCTGTCTTATGATACAGGTCAGAAGTAGAACTTCCATAACTCAGGCATCAGATGAATGGTTGCCTCAAAGTCTCTTAGCTACAAGCTAGAACTGGCCGAAACAAAACCAGAAAGATGCCTGACATTAACACAACACTTTCTCATCTTTGCCTTCAAAGGAACAGACTTAAGTATGGAAAATAGAACAAGGAAAGGAGGATTTAGATGCATGACTTGGAATAAAGGAGGTTGCTTCAGGCATGTGGAGAAAGAAGCAATAGAAACAAATATAGTACTCCCTTACAAGACTGGACTGCTTCTGTTTCAGTCAACCACATGTAAAAGAAAAAGATATGAGGATGAGCAGTTACACACACACACTCCAAAAAATAGCCTACAGGATCCTGAATTCAGCTCAGAGGATATCAGAGGACACAAATCTACCAACAAAGCAACTCCCAGCATTGGAACCCAATGCAACTACATGATATGCCTGGTTTTACATCTGTCAATACAAGAAGGTACAGCTATAGTAATACAGCATCTGAATGATATTTTCATTTACATATAAATTAGTAAAACCAAACTTCATTCACTCAGACATTTTCCAGTTAATCTGGACTCCATTTCTCCCTGTGAAGGAAGGTTGCCAAGTACCATTCATCCTGGGAAGCACCTCAAGTAGGATCTCGACACCTCAACCTATAATAAGCTGGGATCATATTTAAGTCCTTCAGTTTGCCTCCTGCCTGACTTCCAGAACTGCATGCCATTTCATCAATATATTTTTATATTCTGAGATATTTGTAATGTCAAGGTTTGTCCAGATTTGCAATGCTATCTTTACAGATGCACAATAGTAAATAGTATCTAAAGTTACAGCACACATGCTGCAAGTGCAAACTTGACCATACATTTCCACTAATGAAGAGGTAGCAAAGTTACTACCTCTACGCTCCCAGGAAGACCCAAGTTTGACAGTTTAACAAGACCCACACTTAACTTAATGTCCACATTAAGGAACTGTTACTTAGGTGTATCTTTAAACACAGGTACCTCAGCAGTAGTTGCAAATGCAGAACCTAAGTTAGGTTCAGCTGGTATGAAACCAAGCTCTCTTGCTCATGCACTAGCTATCAAAATACCTTAATTTCCTTTGAATAAGCTGTCTTCTCATTTCCCTTCATTCGGGTCTTTTGATGAGAGCTTGCAAGCTTACTTCCGTAGCTTCTCTGCTGGGATGGTGTGACCCTAACAACATTCACACTGATGGAGGTCTCAGCTTGGCTCTGAGGTGTGGGTGTTTCAAGCTGCACATTAGCTCTTCCTCCCAGCTAACAACCCTGGCAAGGCTGTGGGACATACTGCTAACACAATCTTCTTCATGAAGAGGAAGGAAGGAATACTTTCTGAGTTGCACTGAAGACTATTATATATCTAATGAGTTCATCAGGCTTTTCTCCCTGCTGGTCCAAAAGGGGATGGCAAGAGTAGAGCAGCTAACGAGTGACACTTCCAAAGGTCTCCTGGCCTTGCCTGGGCAGGAATCGAGGAATGATTGACCAAGCAACAGCCCCCAGGCATCCCTCATTAGTTCTGCACAAGCAGCAGAACAGGATACTCAGATCTTGGCAAGTACTAGGAAAAGGACCGGTACTGCTCTCAACTCTGGCATCTTCAATATTCTGAAAGTTTCCTAAACTGGAAAAGTAAGGATAGCTGCCTTGTTTGCACAGTCAAAACCACTTGTCCATTTTCCTGATGCAGGACAAGAGCTTCCTAAAACAACAACTCCTTCTCAGCAGTCACACAAATGACCTACCTGATGTACCAGTAAGAGATATTAGTACAGATTGATCCCAAATACTTACTTTCACAAATTAACTTCCTATTCCCCACAACTTCATTTTTTTTCCCCACACATAACAGCTCTAAAGCATTAATCTCTTTTACCCTTAATTCATCCCAAATTGGTTTACACAGTCATCAAGAAGGGAAAAACCTTCTCGCCAGATACATTTTACAAACTCCAGATCCTACTACCAGACTTACTCCAAGTATTATTTTTGCTGTCAAAAGTATAAAGCATGTGAACAAGGTATTGGATAGTTTAGTTCAACGCTGGCATTTTGCTCAAAAATCTTGGCTTATTCAGCTTTTGAAAGCTTGCTCTCAAACTTGAGATATGTCCCCAAGACCTTAAAGATTATCCAGAGACTTCCTATGTAGAATACCCTGCAATATTGAGATATACTCTATCCTTCAAAAATGAAAATATACATTCCTCCTTTTCTCTGTTACCACGGTGGTAACATGACACCAAAGGGAAGGAAGGAAGGAGAGGGGGGAGGGAAAAAAAAAAAAAAAAAAACAAAAAAAAAAACACTAATGTATTGACAAGCATTAAAAGTCAAAAGAGATGCTAAAACACATCCAAAACCAAATCTCTATAACTGGCAAAGACCTCATGAATCAGTAGCTGTACTACACTTGGGAGAGAGAAGTGTGCAGAGGAAGAACCAAACTTTTATAAACCTTAATCATTACTAAGGAACTGTCCAAGTTCACCCACTGGTAAGAGGCACAGTGTGCAACATAGTCTGCATTAAGAGAAAAGGAGACAGTGGAGCTCCTACTTCATTTTACTAAAACAAAGATTTTAGAATGAAGATTTTGACAGACAGCATCTTCAGACTACTCCTACCTGTGATGCGCAAATTATTTAACAGGTTGATAAACAACATTAAGAGTACTAGTGAGGTCATGATCATAACTGGATTGAGCAGCAAGTTTTATAATGTGTACATACATAATAAGAAGCTTACTTGTTACTCTACACCATCATCTACCAGAAGTGCAAAGTTACTCCACTATTTAACTATGGCCCAATTCAAGTGTGATGCTCTCACATCTCCTGAAAGATTACACAAGATGTTTAGAATGAGGACTATTCCAAGACAATAAAAACAATTATTGATAACAGTATTGATCAGATCTTTTACAAGAATGATGCCCAAGAGACTAGAGTTCTATGGCTATTGTAGGACTGGAGGATGACTATAGGAATCAACCCCCTATCTTTCAAACTAAGAAAACTTAAAGTCAAAAGTACCTAGAATTAAAAATAAGTAAATAAATAAAATAATTCAATACCTCAAGAACTTACCTTCAGACTTTAACTTCGTAAGAACAAAAATCAGGTAGTTGTTAAAATCTGGATACTGATTGAGTTGTTCTAATTTCTGGAGGGAAAAGCTGTTAAGGAAAATTGAATTTTCATACACAGAGAGCTTTCTGGATAAAACAAATATTAAATGCAGTTAAACACTTTTACAATGTCATTTCAAATACCTGAGACTATAAGCCCACAATATACAGATTAAGAAATATTTTTAAACAGTTCAGTTTTAATACACAAGCAAAAAAAAAAAAATCAGTTATGCTGATATTAAATATATATATACATACACACATACAGACATTAACAGACTGTTAAAAATATTTTAGGGCTATCAAAATATAAGAGGGGAAGGAGCAAGTTCTCTATACTGTTTGTCTGGGATTTCAGGCCAAACCTAAGGAATCCAATGTGAAACCCAACAAAACAGCCTCCTCCCCCAAAAGGCATTTTTACACCAAAACACAACTGCTTAAGATTCTGATAAGGTCTTCCCTTTCTTAGTATTAGACATATGCTACTATACGCTGCTAACTAGCTGCAGCCTCAGCTTTAAGTGTTAATTTAACTGTAAACAGATAGCTACTTTTTATTACAAGGTTTATGCTTACCTACTGTCTCTTAAAAGTAAATGTAAAGCAAAATCATGTTTCTGTGCACCTGCCCATTTTCGGGACTATCAGTCCTTGAATCAAATAGCAGCTCTACCAGAGAAGCCTGCTATCTTCCCCACTTAATAGAGAAGCATATTTATCACAGCCCCAAGTTCCTCTACTGCAAAACACACAGGAGAGCAAATGTAAACAGGAGTTGCAGCAAGGGAAATTAATACAGTGTGCTACATAGCCCCTAGAAACAAGGCAATATATATCTGAGTACAGCTGTCAAAATGCTGTTTTAGGAATGTCAAGTACAGAAGCAAGTTTCATCCCTCCTCCTCCAAAAAAAAAAAAAAAAAAAAAAAAAAAAAAACAACAATGAAAACACCAAAGCAGTCAGATGGACATTACTAATAACAATGAACGTGCTGTGGCTTGAATAGGGGGCAGCAGCAGAAGCAAGGAGAAAGAACTGGAAGAACAGTATTAAAGAGGAGCTTAATTAGAATACACACAATCACTCTAGGAACCAAAGGACATGTTATTGACTATACCGTCTTTCTTTACTGGCTCTTCATCCATTTTACCTTCCATAAGATATGTCCAATATCTTCAACTTAAAATAAATTAATAAATAAAAAAGGTTCAATATTTAATACTGAAAAGGCTTACTGAGACAGAAATTGTCAATAAAGAGCTAACCTGCTCTTCCCATCTTAGTTATAAGCACTTGAACGTGCCAAAAATGCATCAAAGAAAAAGCATGAGAGCCAATACATTCTCAAAAAAAATCATGGATTGATAATCTTTTACATTTGAAACCATTAGTCCTCATTCTTCTTGGACATGCTACTAAGTAGCATCCTGCAATAAAACAGTCATCACAAAGTTTTGTAGGAACAGTGTCTTTTTTTTTTTTTTTTTTTTTTTTTTTTTTTTTTTTTTTTGGAGTTATAGGACATTACCTGTTAAGTTCTATTAGAATACGTTCCTAAACTAACTTGGTAAAAAATGTGCCACTTATCTAATCTGTACAGCACAGCATAAGATGACTTTACACAAGGACTGACTTGAAAACCACTGCACAGCAGGGAGTTACCAGTGCCATTTAAAATGTGCTTCAGATACTAGTCAATAGCATTTTGTTTATTTTGTTTAGTCAGTTCCTACTCACCTTCAAAACACCATTCCCAATGTCTATCGTGCATGTACATTGTTGTTTTTAAATAAACCAGACACTATAAAGGTATGTGAAAGGGAAGTTTAAATATAATTTACTATTAAAGCTACTGTTGCTAAACACCTGTATTTGAAATACTAAACAGAAGCACCTACTTAAGTGTGGGGTTAACACTGCATTGTCAGAATACTTTACTTAATCAGCAATCTCTACATGGGATTTTTCCAAATGAGTAACATCTTAAAAATCAAAAGCATATCTGCAAGAGCAGAACAATTGACATAAAAGTCAATTGCACCTCTTAAATAAGAGTAGAAATCTTCCTGAAATTGACTGCATCTGTTAGGAAAACCTAGAAGTCAGGCAAATTTAGCTTAATTCTTAACCTGAAAAAAAAACCATTCGTACTCACCTACATAAATAAGTTTTGTTGCTTTCTCTGAAGACCTCCAAACAAATGCCTTAAAAAGGAAGAACAAAAGGTATCTAGACAATAACTGACATATTTCACGCAACTTCAGAAGGAGGCCTAGACGTTTCAGAGCAACAACCCAGTAAAACTGAAGGAGGGAGAGGTGGCAGGTTAGAAACTGTTTTTTTTCCAAGACTTCATGCCTCCAGCAGCCACACTCGGAGGTCTCCTCGCTCCACCTTTGTTCGACGCAAGCTGCCATTTCACCGCTCCCATGGCCGAGATGCAGCAGCCGCCA
>JAWLRI010000894.1:633147-646561 GCA_034781795.1 Crypturellus tataupa | reverse complement strand
GCGGCCACGGCCCCGGCCCCGCGGAGGCCGCGCCGCCCGCCGTCCCAGGCCCCGGCCTGAGGCCTCGCCCGAGCGCGTCCGCGTCCGCCCCGCTCTGCCCCCACGCGCGGCGCAGGCCTCGCCCAAGGATACTTGTTGCACGACCCTCTGCGTGGTGGTGTCCGGGGACTGGGACTCCTTGAGCAGCTGCAGAATCTGCTGGAGCCCCTGCTCGTCGGGCTTCCACTCATACTCCATCTTGGCTTGCTGCGAAACAGCGCGCGACGGCGGCGCCGTTAGCGGCGCGGCAGGCCCAGGCCGCGCGAAGGCGGGAGCTGCGCCGGGAGGAGGGAGGGAAGGAAGAGGAGGGAGGAAGAGGAGGGAGGAAGAGGAGGGAGCACCGCGCCGCCCGCCCTGGCCCCGCCCCCCCCCCTCCACCGGGCCCGGCCCTACCGACCTGCTCCCTGCCGAACCGACTGAGTCACGGCAAGTTGGCACTGGACGCGCCGCCGCCGCCTCGTGCGTCCCTCCGCGCTGGGAGCCTGCAGCGTGACACAAACACCCCGCTAGCGGCGCTGGGCCTCGGCCCTGTGCCGCTGCCCTCCTGCGAGGCTCACAGCAGTGGTGTGTGGGAGCTGTGGTACAGCTATATCCATATCTACTCAGCTATCTCCTACACGATTATACATATGTTGTAATGGACAAAGAGCACACGCTGCCTGAAACTGTTCTAAAGCATGAAAGTGAAAACAGCAAATCCTTAGTTTTTACATTCTTATTTTTAGTCATTGCGCTTGTGAGCATCCCACTCGTCTAACAGGAAGCCTGTCCCACTTTCTACTCCCTCTCCCATGGCCCAGTGCTGGGTACAAATGCCACACACCCCAGTCCCAGCTTTTGCACAAAGCATCGGGCACGGGCAACATCTTGTTATTTGCTGCAAGGCTGTATCACCTCCCTCACGCACTTTCAAGGAGATAAATGCATTAAGTTACAGTCCAAGCTACTAAGCAGTGTCGAGTCAACCCTCCCTTCCTTACCGAAGGCCACCAAAACTAGTAAGCCTAGTATCGTCCCCAACTCCCAACAGTGATACCTACATAGCCAGAGCAAGGAGACATGAGACCAGGCAGATCTAAGAAATGCTAATTTGCATCTCATTTCTGACTGCTGCCTTACCTGAAGCTTTTAGAAATGTTAGTATCTTTGAGACTTCAAACTCACTGTCAAATCTGTCTGAAAGCAATTAAGAGCATCAGAAGATACTATTTAGAAGTTATGACGCAAGTATTACATCTGTTTAATTTTATTAGGAAACCAAGTTAGAAAGCACACTAGACAAAAGTTATATTTAGATGTGGGAAACAAGGGAGGAGACCAGAAAGGAAAGCTGAGGGACAGAACCGGAAAAGGCAGGAAAAGAAGCAGGACATGGATCCATAAGTGATACATGTTTCCTTTCCATGAACATGAGCAGAACTAAATCCCCAGAAGATCTTACTGTGCTGGAAAACAGTGACAAAGGCCCACAAAGTAGACCAGAAACAGGGGCCTGTACAAGTAGGGGGAATATCTAAAAGCTTCTTTCATTCCTCCTCCAGGGTTGGTTCCTCCTTCGATTCCATACAGTATCTTTTGCCACTAGGAACTGCTCAAAGTATACAGAAATCAAAGGATTGATTGGTATCTTTGCTGGATATCAAAGAAAGCATCTTGCTGGATAGCAGCTCTTCTTGACCACCACCTTGAAGTTATCCTTACCCATCTCTAATCCTTTCCATTTTGTTGAGGAAATGAGAGAGGAAACAATTTAACTGAAATTAGTCAAGAAAATATTTCTGATTGAAAGAACATAAAGAAAGAGAGAAAAGTTGCCGCTTCCCATATTCTTTGTCTCTTTGTTTCCTAGTTCGTCTCCCTCAAGGAAGAAGCTTCCTGTATAGAAAGAAATTGGGAATTACATTAAACTAAGTGCCAGTCAAAAGTACAAAAGCTTCCCACCCAAACATATGATGGCCAAATTCATCCCACTCCATCAGTAGGATGTACCAGAAACAAGTTTGGAACATTGCATTGATAAATGTTAAGAAAAAAAGAAGACCATTAAAAGCAAGAGGCTTGCACAAATGATCAGGTTAACTTTTGATTTCTCTATTAGTCAAGTTTCAGATGTCACAGCCTAGCCAGAATCTACTGCTCAGGGCATAATCATCAAAAAGATTACCAAAACCAAACAAAGCAGTCAAGTTAACTTTAATTCATTTCACTCTCCATAAACCTTGCCTTATCTAACTTGAGTTTCCATTTGAGACTAGAGCAAGGGGAATTTTATATTTTCATTTTTATTGCCAAGTCTCTTCTCTTCCTCCCTTAGAATGTCCCACTAGAACAACTTGTAATGACACGTTTCAGACGTTTGTCATATATGGCTAAAATTTTTTAAACTGCTAACTCATTCAAAATCCACTAAAGTGCTAGCTCTCAATGCATAAGACAGCATTCAAATCTTGCTTCTACCCAAGCATGATGAAACCAAATCACTCTGGAAAGCACCTTCATCACATTACACTAGGGTTTTTAATCTCTCCTGTTGACTTTTTTTTTCTACTGCATTATAAGCAGATATTAGTTAGAACTGAAATTGCAGAATCCCAAAACAGTTGGGATTGGAAGGTGGGTCTGGAAGGGACCACAGGGCACCACTGCTCCCAGCACCCTGCTCAGGGGCCTACCCAGGTAGCCTTTGGACAGCTCCAAGGACAGGGACTGCACAGCCCCTCTGGGCAACCTGTTCCAGTGGGTGTTCACCAAATCCCTGCTAACACCCATCTGGAAGAGAGATTTGAACCACTAGGAAGATGTCCCATCTCTCAGATTCCATAGCTTCCAAGCTGTGTTCTGGGGAAGTAAAACTTCTTACTAACACTTTTCTAACAGCTTTGAAATTAGTTTCAAATAACAATTCTCTAATCAAAATTAATACTCAAATTTGTCTAAAAATTATTCCAAAGTTGGGACTAAGTTTTATCTGCTTTAGCATTTACAAAATTTTCCCTGTCTTCAGTTTTACTACATCAGTAGTATGAGATTTCTTTTTCTTTTTGAGCGAGAATTCTAACGAGCTACATTCACTCTCACCACAAAGTACAGGCAGTACTAGCTGTAAAATTGGTATTTAATAATGGGCATCAATCATCCAATCCATTGTAAGGATATCCCAGGCTTTCATGTATTGCAGTTATTGAAGTTTTCTATACACAGAGAAAATAATTGATGTTCCATAATAGCTCTCTGTGTAAACCACTTATTTCAGGCTGAGTGTGATGTGGATTAAGCTAAGCAGAAAAAAAAGCTCTCATAACACAAAATAAATGTGTCTATACAAAGGAGCTCATGCAGAATAGCTATTATTAGACTATTTTGCAATGCCTTCTACCTGAAGATATGCACTAAGCTTTCACTTAAATACCAGCAGTCTTCACACCCAAAATTTCAAAGGGCTATCCATTCTAAAAAAAAATCTCCTGTTTAATTTTCCAGAGTTCAGCCATATGACACAAGACTAATATTTAAGATGGAGTCTCAGAAATACTTTATGTTTGTGGAGAGTGACAAAGATATTGGCCATAAAAGGCTCTAAGTTTACCAACTTTCCAGCTAGTGCAAAAGTAACTAATTTCACTGATGAAAATGAAATTATGTATTTATTCTAAGAAAACTGAGCACAGGACTTCATAATGAGGTTTGCACAGATGGTATGAAGTGTCCATAGGCATGAGTGGGATCTCTTTCTGGCAGTTAAGCACACAACAAACCTCTTAATAGTTCTTCAGTGTCAGAAGATGACAAAAAGTTTATTAAGACAGTATCTATAGAAGATCTCCATGTTGGAATGCGAGACCAGTACAACATGATTCAATGTACAATGGTACATCAGTCTCATGGTCAAGTAAAAGTTGTGTTAAAGATACTGAACCAACAACCTGCTTCATTTAGAGGCTTAAGTTAGTCTTACAAAGTAGTTTGATTTGTAGAAGTTCTTCTATCTGGGATGAGAATCAATCCGTCAGCAATATCCAAAGCAAAAGGCACACACGTGAGCTTGCAGGCAATGTAGTTTCAGGTTTGGATACAATTATCTGACCTCCTTCTGCCAATATAATGGCTGCTAGAACACAAGCAGAGGAGTAGAAGAAGAAGCTGAAGAACCATTAGGAGAAAGTGTGCTATCTTCCAAATCCCTTGAGCCAATTCTAGCTATAACTGTTTTTGTCTCATGTTGCATAACATACTAGAAATTATGTATGCACACAGTTGATCCCATAGCATGGCATTTTGTAATGAAGCTAAACTCTTGGAATACTGGAAATTTCAACATTGGAGGCAGATAAATCTGTAATGCAATTTGCTCTATGGAATGATGATAATGGACTTTTTCTGAGAGTACCTGGAGTTATGATGAGTTATCTGCTCAGAAAATCAACTATACTTGCTTGCAAGAAACAGAGAACTACTGTGACTCATGTTGCAACATCACTATCTGTAATTTCATAGCTTCTTGTCCCAAAAATGAAGAGCAGAATTTTTTAACAGATAAAAATCTGTAAAATTTTCACTGTAGAATCCTGCTGTACAGGTAAAACATGCCCGATCATCTGGCAGCTCATAATTGTTCTCTGAACACAGACACTAGTAGGCAGAAGTAACTGTTCCTTTGTTTACCCAAGGGCTCCCTCCAATTACTCCTGACATATGCAGAAGCACAGAAGGAGCAAAGCAATATAGCTTCCATATACACTACAACATAAGACCATGGCACCATTGCAGCTAAGGTGGGTGATGAGCCACAGCACACATGGGCTTTAGATGTGTTGTGGAATATTTAAATACAAAATAAGTCTTAGAAGCAACACTATATAGCACGGGGTCACACACGAGTCTGAACCAAGCTGGTTGCAGTTGTTGGATTCAGTTAGATCCTTGGCCTTGCCAACTGCAGAGACAAAAAAGTTAAGCTTCCACCAGTTCGGAAATGCGCAGGAATGCTTTGAATTATATTTAGATAAGATAAAACACAATTCTTGTTCAATAAGATGGACTTTTTAATAAATTACAAGTGGTAGGTATAGTGCAAAACCGCAAAGATCTGATTTTTAAAATGTCTTGGATGAACTAATCTTCCCAAAGATACATATATATGGATGCATTGTCTTCTCAAATGTGCTTGTTGCTTCATTTCTGCATCTTTAAGATTCACATTACTCTAGAGGCACTAAATGGAAAGACCTTGTATCGTTAGCAATTTACCCTACGGCAATCACATACACTTTCTATTGTCTGAATACATATTTGGCAGCCTATGTGCTTAATACTAACGGTAGCAAACTGATCTGAAACTGAATGAGAAGGGCTGCTGGAAAAAATCATTACCTGCTGAATCTGTGACAGAAGGTATCAGATATGTCATCTGAAATTTAAAATAGTATAATCCCTGCCGCCTTCTCCACATCCTACTCCCTCCCCCCAAAAAACCCTTCTTTCTCCCAAATCTAGAGTACTCTACCTAGCTCTTCTAAATGAAGGATATGAATCTCTCTAATTATCTAGCACAAGATGGGTTTTTCAAGCCATGGAAAATAGAGGTTAACTAAGGGCCAGAAAGTCAAACCAGAAAGCTCTGCCCCAAGTAAGCAAGCCTCATTCATCATCACAATAATGCAAACTTTCTGTAAGGGAATAAGGGGCCATTCAAAATAGGGAATAGTTCTTGAGGGTTCAGAGTCTGATTTGAACCTCTGTTGTCAAGTTTCACATGTGGCTTTCTGCCAGCTTAAATCTTCAGGGTATATACCAAGATGGTCAGGTGCATATGAACCTATTCAACTCCCCACTTAAGAAATAGCAATCTTCCTTCTTAGCAGAAGGCAGCACTGGAGCTGATGCCCACTGCAAGATTTTAGTTGGGTTTTGGATTCTGTAACTGAGAGTTCAGGATGTTGCAAGGAAATGTCCCAAGGAGATAATAGCAAAATTTGACAAAGCTTTTGATGCTGTCCCTCATTAATAGCTCAATACTGTGACTCTTGGAAATACCCAAGAAAAGTGGCAGAAGTAACTTAAACAGAAATTACAGCTGAGGAAGAGACACATCCATGGATGAGAATGATAGAACATTGAGGGAAAAGGTGCTGTTCCTGAAACTCTAACATTTATTTTGTTCAATTACCTTCCCCCCCTCTCCATTCTCATCAACTAAATGGGATTAGTAAAAAAAATAAAATAAAAGTAATAAGAGGATGAGATTCATATCCCCCTTGTTACATGTTTGAAAGAGCAGTCCTAACTCTGAAATCCCAGGAAAGAAAGTCAGGGCACAACCTTATGTACAATGCACTATGGCAAGCAGGCTCACAACCTGTGATAGACAAAGGTGGTCATGGCTTTGGCAGCATATTTGTATTGCTATGAAACTCTTCAAAAAAGAACAAACGTGAAAGACCATATATTTCACTGCACGGTAGTCACAACTTTGGGGAAGTTCTTGGCTCGTGTATTACTGTATTACAGTAATACACTCGACAGTGTATTACTTCCTTAAAATTGTGAGCAATTATTTTAAAAAGCCTTTAAAGTCTAAGTTGCTACCTCCATTTTTAAAACTTAACTTTGAAATTTTGTTCCATGATGAACGAAAGCAAATTACTTAACTAGTTAATGTTATGAACAGTTTTAAATGCAAAATATGCATGTTACATGTATTCAGCATACATAAAATATTTTAACTTAAAAAGTTTAAACTTTGTGCAATTATACTTTTAACACAAACATAAATAAAAATTAGTCATCAAAAGGGTCATTGAGATTTTTTTTCCATGATAAAAATGTAAAAATTAGGAATTTAATTAAATACTAAATGGAAACATATAAAGGTATAGTGGCTCTTTAGCTTTACCTTTAAAGGTACAGTGGAATATTTAATTTCAAGTATATTTTGATACATAAGTGAAATGAGCAAGTCTCGAGGAAAAAAAGGAAAATGTAAAGCAAGATTAAAACCAAACACATAAAACTAATGTTTTTAGCTTTCTTATTAAAATTAGTTATCCTACTTTATTCAAATCAGCCCACTGTCTTCCACAGGAGGCACAAGCACCAGCTGTGCAGGCACAATAACATGCACCCAAAGGATGAAAGGCCTACACTAGTTAAAGACAGGAGGCATTAATAGGGATTGAGTACAGGAGTAGAAACAATAAAGTTATTGGGAACACCAAGATCTGGCTAATTAGGATTTGATTTTGTTTTCTCTCCTTGACGAAAATATTTGCACCCTGGATGCACAGAACTCAGATTCACATGCTCATCTGCTTCCTTCACTTTTTCCAGAATACTGCAAATTTTATTAAAGGTTGCTCACACGCAAAATGGACATTCCCTGCCTTTTAAGGACCAGATTTGGGGGGAGAGGGGAAAAGCAGACTAAGCCTCCCCTAATTTTTTTTTCCCCATATACACCTGTAAAGTAGCATTTGCAGGCAAATTATTATTTGCAGAAAAATATTGCTTCCTCGTCCTCTGAATATCAGTATATTAGCTTGAGAAATAATGCTACAAGTTTAATGATGGCTAAATATGAGAAACATATCATCCAAGTGCTGCAACATTAACTCAACAGGAGTTGTGAGACAAATATATATATATATATATATATATATATAAAAAAAAAAAAAACACCACCAAAATAATAATAATAAAAAGAGTTTAGCAATTAAACTGGAAATTTTCTAAATATGTTTTAATCTGACCATAACAATAAAACATAGCAGATTATGCTGTTTTCCATATCTTATTATCACAGCATGAAGACTATTTCAATTAATAGATGCACACTGAGCATCAAATACAGCGGAACACTTCACCAGAACAGCCCTTCATCATTTTTTTCCCCTCATTCAAACACATTCATTCATACTCTAAACACCACTCCTGAATGTGACATCTGAAAAAAGATATTTGAGAGAGACTTGGATTTTCAATTAAATGACACAATTAAGTTGTTACAGCTTTAAGCCAACAGATATCACAAAGGAAAGCCTATGTAGTTCTGCTACACAGATATTCATGGCCCTTTCCAGCAAGGAGTATAAAAAGATCACTTAATTGCAGTCAAACAGATGTACTTAGGGTGGGGTTTTTTTTGTTTGCTTTTTTTATTATTTTACATATAGGAAGTAATAAAAAGTATGCAAATATTTTACAGTAAAAGATGTACTGCTATATTTTTTTCATTTCTATTTGTTTTTTTAAAAAGCATTCTCACAACCATACCTGCAAGACTGCAAAGCATGACTAAATCAGCATAAGAGAAGTCATATGCAAGTCTGAATGTGAGCAATGCACCTAAGCCAATGCTGTGTGTCAAAGTGGCTATATTTTTTTTCTCTAGGCTGATAGAGATTATGTAGATAAATGATGAGGTAAAATTGCTTGAGGAATTAACAAAGCCTCATCCAAAAAGGATAAACTTCCAAAGTGCTACCAGTTACCTTTACAATTATTTCATCTCATTTCAGTTCAAATGAAGTATCACATACCAAAAGAAGTGTTAGAAAGCAAAAAATGAAATTAGAGGCAAATTATTCATTCGAGAAAGAAAAGCCACATAAACCTAAGGAATCTGAAAGCATGAAAAATTCAAGTAAGGAATTTCATTGCCATTTTTACCCAAGTTATATATTTTTTAATTTTAGTCATTAAGTATTTTAATATTGGTTTGAGAGAAATACCAGAATGGTGTTTGAATCAGAGGGAATCCTAGCTGTGATTAACCATCAGTCAAAAATCAACAGCTATATAAGAGAATTTATTTAAAATGCAACTAATAATGCAACAGATGCAAAACAAGTATTTGGAGGGTTTTAATTTTTTTCTCCTCTCTCTCCCCTTGCCCAAAGACATAGGGGATTCACTTACTGGGGAGATCCTAATTTAAAATAATTCATTTACCTTAGATGCATAGGTCATTTAATAACTCTAAGGCCTGGTCCATTTTAATTCATTTTAAATAAAAACCTGTTACAAATACCTTTGTCGTTATTCCACAAAATATATTCACTGGCATCCCAGGTATCATTGTTGTCTTGCGAAATTTAACCACTACAGGAACCAAATCTATTAAG
Source organism: Crypturellus tataupa (assembly GCA_034781795.1). Classification (NCBI taxonomy): domain Eukaryota; kingdom Metazoa; phylum Chordata; class Aves; order Tinamiformes; family Tinamidae; genus Crypturellus; species Crypturellus tataupa. The sequence goes on along the minus strand of JAWLRI010000894.1, from coordinate 637,403 downwards.
AGATGAAACCACAACCGCAGATTGAACTGTCTACAGAAAACAGCACCAGTTAATGTTTCAACCCTATAAAAACAGAGCTATGTACTATCATGATAAAGACTCGCATGTTTTATTCTGCTAGGGATACTAATGGTCTTTGCCTTGAGGCGAAGTGTTCCAACTGTCACTGTGGTTTCTCTTATGCTGCCCTTAAAAAGAAGGGCAAAAAGATATTGCAAGATACTTCTGTCCTTTCTCAGTTTTTAATGCAGAAATCTCCTTTGGTGCAATAAAATGCTACAACCAATTACAAAAATATATGGACTATTTTCTCTGGGACATGGGTTCCATTTTTTTTTTTTTTAATGTATTTAAATTTTGATGCCAAAACTAGGTATTTGATACTGTACTAGCTTTAAAATGAATTTCTAAAAATTAAAGAATTATGGTTTAGAATTTGGTTCTACCATCATCACATACAAATAGCATGAAAGTTGCTCAGCACAGACAACATTAATACTGAGTTGAAATATTGCCTCAAGGTGTCAAACTTGAACTTAAAAGTATAACTAAGGAAAGCACAGTTCAGTCCCATATATATTAATGGAGAGACTACCATAATATCAAAGGATGTCTGTATAATAACCATATTTCCCTAATGTACATTTACCTAAAGTATATACACAGGCAGCTAAACTTCACTCAAATAAAAAGATGCATTTGACTGACAATATTGTATAGATTCAATTACTTCAGACCAAAATGAAGACAAAGTTGTATTACGAGTTTTATTATTTTAAATTAAAAATCATTCTGGATGACTAAACAGTTTAATTGCAATGAATACATTACATATGACCACTGAGTTCTGTTTCCTCTGAACTTGATACATCTCTTGTAATCTCCACTAGAGATGCTATTTACAGGTATTTCAGAGCTCAAGAGCACATAATACAGCATCTTTTTTTCCCCTTAAAAAAAAAAAAAAAAAAAAAAAAAACAATATGTTAGATACAATATTATATTTTATATGGTAATATCTTCTGGATTGGGGAGTTTGGGGAATCAACACTTCCTTATTTATGGATTTTCTCACCTCATCTCTTAATTCTAATGTTTCCTTATGGTTTCTGCTATTACATTTGGTATAATGAGCACATCAAGTACACCGAATGAAAAAAATACAAGTTAATTCTTACTGCTGTTAAAGTGATAAAACGTTATTGTTTATTATTATTTGATTTCCTACACATGGAATCTTACTTAAAACCAAATATTTGTCAGTATCATCTACTGTTTCTGACACTAGCAACTCGCATTATCAAAAACCTCACAGACCAATTTTCAAAACCTCTATCACATTGTAAGCTCAACATATATGACCTTAGACCATCTTGGATAGTTGTTTATTTTTACAGATATCTCCTCTCCGAAGGTTCGAGAGAGGTGTGGCAAACAATTTACAAATCATCTTTATGTCCAATCAAATTCGCATTACCCCAGAATGTGGAAACATCCTGACATGTATTTATCCAAAACAAGACCTGCAAGAGGGTCCTCAAAAAGCAGCCTTAGGTAACACTTCTTTTAAACAAGTAGCATCTACCCAGGTGGAACAGAGGTTGTCAGAGCCTCTCTATGCTCTGTGAACCTGGTTACCTAGCACAGAATAACTTAAGCAAGTGCCATAGCCTCAGTATCTGCTGAATCTCAGTCTCACTCACGAATATGTATACGTATATAAAGAGAAGGATATTAGAGCATATGCAGCTTCATAGACTCTGATCAATTTCTTCTTACCTAAAAGGAAACTTATCTCATCTTTCAAACACTAGTTTAGAAGGTTGCAAATAAAGCACAGGACCTTAAAAATCTACACTGTGAACAAGAAAAAGATGTGAAAAAAATAATAGCAATTGTGATATATTCATTTTTTGATATTTGTATTGTTTTATTCACAGTGAAGAGAATCACTGGAATAGACGGAAATGCCTAATAACCTAAAATACATTTCCTTGCTGAACTAGAAGATATTTTACAATCATAAATTGCAAAGTGTATTACAAATATTGATTGGCTCAGAGAACATCTGTAACAGGGCACTGTCTAGACACAAAACACTGCCTGAAATTACAACACGCTGCTTACAAATATTAGTATCAAGAAACCAAGACGAAAGTCTTCAATAGAGAAAAGGAGGATTTGGGCAGGGAAGTTGTCTATAGTTCTTATTTGGTAATGTGACCAAATGAACAACTGGATTTTTGCATCTCAAAGATTAACAGATTTTAAGCTAAGCAGATATTTGAAGAACACACACATATTTGCACCAGTAAAAATACAAAACAACCATAGATTTTTTTAAGCCAAGTAATTCCTCTCATCAGCTTTCCTACTTCAACTCCTTTCCAATAGCCTCTAAAAGCATCAGTGCTTTTGGCGTGAGTTTTTCTGAACCTACTGCTGACTTGCTTCTCTCACACAAGAGATTTAATTAAATTTAGTTTAAGCAACTCCAGCGTTCCTTTTAATTCAGCCGAGTTCCCATTTATAAAAAAAGCTCCATTCAACCCTTATCTTGTTTGTTTTTAACTATTTCTTATAAGCCTTTTTCACTAACTGAAGTCTTTGCTGCAGTTACTTATTCCGTATCTAATGGAATACAGTTGAGTTGGTCCCGATTTCCAACCATGTAGGCAGGGCTTGTCTGCACAAGAAAGTTTCAGTGATCTAGCTTAAGTCTGCCTATACATCAGTTTGCAAGATCTCATTGAAAAAAAAAAAAAAAAACATTTATTTTCACTTAATGCTGGCTCACACTTTTCAAATAAATTGACAAGCTCAGCTGACAAAGCACTCAAACTGAAATACAGGTATCTATAAAGGTATCTACAGGACTTTTGCCCTGATTTAGCTGATCTGGTTACACCTGTCTACTAGTCACTTCGCTTCACTTTTCTGCAGTGGAGGTGGCCAAAGAGCAGGCCGCACATCACCCATGTTGGGGCTACTCCAGCTCCACACTGGACTGAGTGGCAGCTCATGGCGTCTCCTGCTCTTGCAGGAAGCAGGCAACAGGGGACCTGCCTCCCAGGCCCTCTGAGACACAGGCCTTAACACAGCTAGGGGCTGCTGCCACCTGCATACAGCACTAACTACATCAGCATCTCCTGGTCACAAGCAGACCTGCACTCATGGCTCAGGATGCAAGAAGAGGAGCAACACACAGTGCAGTAGGAAGGACAGGATTAGGGAGCAGGCACGCTCACGAGTGAAGCTGAGGACCCAGCCTGTATCAAGTGGAACCGTGAAGATTCACAATGTGGGGGCAGGAGAAAGGATGAGATGTGGCAGAAGCTCAAAGTCAGAGTAAACTCTGCAGGTATGCGAAAGGATAGGGAAGGAAGTGTGAGCACTGGACTGCAGTACTAATTCGGAGAATGGAAATATGCAGGAGAAAGCTGGGAGAGAAGAGCCATAGATGAGGTTCTGGTTTAAGGAGGTTGGAAAGCACATGATCCTGGATGCCAGGAGTCACAGATAATGACAGACTAGCTGATAAGGTCTGGAAACCCCTGGTCTGGGCTAGCTCACCATCACTTCTGCAAGAATTTCCTTTACAGGTCCAATGCAAGAAAATTGTTACTGTATCTTTGCACCTACTCACCTTCTATCCATTTTCTATTCCCTGCCTACAACAGTCTTGCCATTCCCTCCGCTTTTATATTTAGTGCTGATTAATTATTTAAATGATACACTGCATATGCAGCATATTTTGAATGTTTAAGGTTATTTCACAACAGTTTGTACAAAAATGTTATATAAAATCTGTTCAATAGAGGTATAATTTTAACAGCAGTCTTGTATACTAAGTGTTCATTGCAAAATCAAAGAGGGGTCCGGCCCCTTTTGTATGGTCACCCCACAAAGGATTCACAAGTTCCTCCGGCTAATCCTGCCAAGTGCCTAAATCAGTAATACCCCTCCCTCCTAAATAAATAAATAAATAAATAAATGAAACAAAGAGAGACATGGTACTTTCGCTTCTCTCTAGGATCTCTTAAAAATAATATAAATAAATAGAGGGGGAAAGGGGAAGAATATCACCTCAGAAGGGGTCTGACACAGCACGCAAGCGCGGCAGGGAAGATGGCCACGTTTCTGTCTCCGCAGCACCTCTCGCCCCTGGCCCTCAGGCGAGAGTCCGGCACTGCACTGGCTGCCGGGGAGAGCCGCCCTCCCCCCCCCACCCGCAAGCCCCGGGCCCCGACCCGGCG
>JAWLRI010000894.1:615730-633047 GCA_034781795.1 Crypturellus tataupa | reverse complement strand
GTGTGAGAGACACGTGTCGCGCTGGACGTGACATGTCAGCGGCTGCACAACCCGACCAGCAGCTGCCACCGGGCGCCCGCGCGAGCGGCCGCGGGCGGCAGCCCCCCGCAAAGCGGGACCCCGCGCCGCTTTGTAGCGGAGGGGCCAAAGATTCGCGCCCGCCGCAGCCACGGGCGGGTCCCACCTCCCCCTGCCGCCGAGCACCGTCCTGCTGAGCGTGGAGAATGCGGAGGAGAGAGAAGAAAGCCCCCCCCGAAGGCGGCCAAAGCAAAAACCAAACAGAATCCAAACGGCTCGTGTTTTAGTGGTTGACTTTAATTCTGCACTGCACTTTTACTACAAGGATATAAAGAATAAATAGCAGATACTCTTCATTTACATAGGATTAAGTCATTCAAACTGTTCTCTCTATTTACAATAACATTGTGCTCTAGGCGTTTCTTCTTTTTTCTTTTCTTTTTTTAATCTAAAGTCCATAAGGAAAAAAAAAAAAAAAACCCACACACACACGCTTTCCGAAGAATGGAAAATAGCTTTAAAACGTTTTCTTATCAAAAAGTTTGGTTTTTATTTTTTAATCCTTTTATTAAAAAACAACAACAACAACAACAAAAACAACTTCGCCAAAGCAAAGCAACTTCTCTCTGGAATATAAATACCAAAAAAAAAAAAAAAAAAAAAAGATACATTAGCAACGATCAGGGTAATAGTCTTAAAAATACAGTAGACACTGATTATTTCACGTATAATACTGACCTTTTAATAGTATATTAAAACGGTGCCATATATACACACAATATACATTCTCCTACACGTTACAGTGCATTACAACGTTAACCGGAAAGCAAATGTCTTTTATTTTTGTTGCAGCAAAGGTCCACGTGAGTCCGCTAGAGAAGGGGCAGGCGGGGAGGTGCAGCCCTAGCAGGAGCACTTGCACTCCGAGATGATGGGGTACTGGATGGGTATCCACGTGCACCTCTGCCCTCCCCGGCGCTGGCACCTCCACCTCAGGATCGTTAAATGCACGGACTTGGCAGGCTTGCAAACCATGCCTTCTGGGACCGAACAAGACCTTTTACTGTAGCAGCTGCCCACTTTGACATACCGGGGCCAAAAGCGGCTGCCGAGATCGTTCCACGTGTATAGGACCGGGCAGAAGGTCTGGGACCAGAGCCACATCTGCAGCTTCCTGCGCAGCTTCTTGCTCAGCCTGTGCTTCTTGCCCGGCTGCAGCCCGTCGTAAAACTCCAGCCCTTTGATTTCGCTGGGCATCGCTCCCGAGGGTCTCTGCCTGAGCAGCAAGTCCAGCTCAGCCAGGTCGTCTACTCCCAGCCGGTCCTCGGGCAAGGAAATAGCCATAAAGTTAGGGTCGAAGTGTCCGCCCATGAGGCTCCTGAGCAAGGTCTCGTTAAGATCCTTCTCCTTGGGGTCAAAGATAGGGTCCGGGTGCTCGATTAGATCCACCAAGGGCAAGTTGTCGCTGGGAGCCGGGCGGATGTGCAGATAGTGCTGGCAGGCGCCTTGCTCCAACCGGAGCCCCAGCAGAACCACTACGGCGTATATAGTCACAAGGCACTGGGAATGATCCATCCTCGGGAGATCGGTGGGGGGGGGGGAGGGGGGCTGGGTTCACCAAACAGCAGGGGAAGAAGGTGCAAGCAAATACATCAGCAAACTTGTACGGGGATATCCAAAAGAGCTCGTCTTTAACGGGGATCACCTCCACTCCCCGCACCACCAGCAAAGACAGCCCCCTAACAAGCCAGGAGAACAAGCCCCCTGCAAATTCTCTCTCTTGCAAGCTTCTCTATAAAATTTCTCCCGGTGGAGCCGCTCCAAAATTCTGCCGCTGCCGCTTCTTTTCACCTTCCCCGGGAAAGCGAGATGCCTCTTTTTGTTGCAAACTCTGTTTGCTGCTTCTGCTCCTCGTTGTCTGCCCGTCCGTAGGGAAGAAGTTGCAGCCGATTCTTCTTCCCCGCTCCTCTCCACCGTTTGCAAAGCAGCCTCCTCAGCAGCAACAGCAGCCACGCACGTTGGCACCAGTTTGTCTGCTTTGCAAGGACCCAAAGCCTTTAAATTTCCTGCACTTTCAGCTTCATCTCCATGGAAACCACAGACTCTCTCCTAAGCCACCCCACCCCCCTTAAAAAAAACACACCCGCACACACTCCCACCGCAACCCCCACTCCCACCCAAGTCCGGGAGCGCCTCGCTCCCCCTCCGCAGACACCGTGTGCCGGGACCCGCCGCTGCCCGTCCCCCTCCTCCCCGCCCTCCGCAGCCGCCGCTCGCGGCTCCCGCGGCGCCTCGGCCCTGCGCCGCGGCTCGCAGCAGCGGGAGCTTGTGGTAGAGCCCGCCCTTCCTTACCGAGGGCCGCCAGATCTAGTAAGCCTAATACTATCTCTTGCAAACAGCAAGGCAAGTGGCTCTGGGTAGCGGGACATGAGAACGACAAGTGTATTTTTATATCTCCACATCCAGATAAGGAGGACAGTGGAAAAAGACGACCTGGTGAATCAGGAAGGCATGTACACCAGCAGGAAACAGCTACATAGCAGTGAAGCAGGCAGCGGGGATCAGAAGAGAATCAATGGATTCATACCTACATCTATGCGTGTGTGTGTGTGTGTGTGTGTGTGTGTAAATATCTTTTAAGTGGAGAGATTTTTCTCAATCTCTTCCTTTAAAAGCATCAGCTACAGTTATCACAGGGCATTTGGAAGAGAGATTGCAGAAGCATCCTACCTGTTCAGAGCCCAGAGCAGTGAAAAATGCCTGCTAGCTGTACGCAGGAAGGTGAGGGCTTGCTACCACTTACGAGGAAAGGACTGGCACTAGGGTTACACAAAATTCTCATGGAGCACAAATTTCCATTATTTCCTCTCTTGCACAGAATTGTGTCATGCAAAAGTTCTGGGTTAGTCAGATCCAAGCCACTATAATCTGTGTTCCCAACGCCCACCAGTGATACCTACACAGCTGGAGCAAGGAGATAGGAGAGCAGGCAGATCTAAGAAGTGCTAATTTGTATCTCATTTCTCTGACTCCTGCCTTACCTGAAGCTTTTAGAAACGTTAGTATCTTTGAGACTTCAAACTCACTGTCAAATCTGGCTGAAAGCAACTAAGAGCACCAGGAGATACTATTCAAAAGCTGTAACACAAGTATTACATCTGTTTAATTTTATTAGGAAACCAAGTTAGAAAGCACACTAGACAAAAGTTAAATTTAGATATGGGAAACAAGGGAGGAGACCAGCAAGGAAAGCTGAGGGACAGAACTGGAGAAGGCAGGAAGAGAAGCAGGCCATGGATCCATAAGTGATACACATTTCCTTTCCATGAACACGAGCAGAACCAAATCCCCAGAAGACCTTACTGTTCTGGAAAATAGTGGCAGAAACCAACAAAGCAGACCAGAAATGGGGGCCTGTACAAGTAGCAGTGATATCTAAAAGGTTCTTTAATTCCTCCTCCAGGGTTGGTTCCTCCTTCAATTCCATACAGAATCCTTTGCCACTAGGAACTGCTCAAACTATACAGAAATCAAAGGAGGCACCTTGTTGAATACCATCTTGCTGGACAGCAGCTCTTCTTGACCACCACCTTGAAGTTATCCTCACCTATCTCTATTTCTTTAAATTCTGTTGAGGAAATGGAGAGGGCAAACAATTTAACTGAATGAGTCAAGAAAATATTCCTGATTGAAAGAACATAAAGAAAAAGAGTAAAGTTGTCACTTCCCATATTCTTTGTCTCTTTGTTTCCTAATACACGTCTCCCTCAAGCAAAAGCTTCTTGTATAGAAAGAAATTGAGAATCACATTAAAATAAGTGCCAGTCAAAAGCACAAAAGCTTCCCACCCAAACATATGATGGCCTATTTCATCCCACTCCATCAGTAGGATGGCACCAGAAATAAGTTGGAAACATTGCATCTACAAATGTTAAGAAGAAAGACGACCATTAAAAGCAAGAAGCTTACACAAATATCAGGTTAACTTTTGATTTCTCTATTAGTCAAGTTTCAAAGCCTATCCAGAATTTACCACTCAGGGCATAATCTTCAAAAAGATCATGAAAAACAAAGCAAAAACTGAATTCATTGCATTCTCCACAAACTTTATCCAACTTGAGTTTCTATTTGAGACCAGAGCAAGGGGAATTTTATATTTTCATTTTTATTGCCAAGTCTCTTCTCTTTCTCCCTTGGAATGTCCCTCTTGAACAACCTGTAACGACACGTTTCAATTATTTGTCATATATGGCTAAAATTTGCTAAATTGCTATTCTACTCAAAATCCACTGAAGTGCTATCTCACAGTGCCTAAGACAGTGTTCAAATCTTGCTTCTACCCAAGCATGATGAAACCAAATCCCACTGGAAAACGTCATCATCAATCACATTGCACTAGAGTTTTTAATCTGTTGACTTTTTTTTTTCCCCACTGCCTTATAGGCAGATATTAATTAGAACTGGAATTGCAGAGTCCCCAAAACGCTGAGATTGGAAGGTGGGTCTGGAAGGGACCACGGGGCACCACTACTTCGGGCACCCTGCTCAGGGGCCTGCCCAGGCAGCCTTTGAACAGCTCCGAGGAGAGGGACAGCACAGCTCCTCAGGGCAACCTGTTGCAGTGGGCATTCATGTTAGAAACTCTGGCACAGACCAGCTGGAACATGGAAAATGCAGCTAGAAGAGAGATTTGAACCACCAGGAAGATGTCCCATCTCCCAGATGCTATATCTTCCAAGCTGTGTTTTGGGGAAGTAAAACTTCTTACTGAAGCTTTTCTAACAGCTTTGAAATCAGTTTTAAGTAACTATTCTCTAATCAAAATTAATACTCAAATTTGTCTAAAAATTATTCTGATGTTGGGACTAAGTTTTATCTGCTTTAGCATTTACAAGATTTTCCCTGTCTTTAGTTATACTACATCAGTAGTATGAGACTTCTTTTTCTTTTTGAGAGAGAATTCTAACCAGCTACCTTCACTCTCACCACAAAGTACCAGCAGTACTAGCTGTAAAACTGGTATTGAATAATAGGCATCAATCATCCAATCCATTGTAAGGATATCCTAGGCTTTCATGTATTGCAGTTATTGAAGTTTTCTATACACAGAGAAAATAATTGATATTCCATAATAGCTCTCTGTGTAAACCTCTTATTTCAGGCCAAGAGTGATGTGGATTAAGCTAAGCAGAAAAAAAAGCTCTCATAACACAGAATAAATGTGTCTATACAAAGGAGCTCACACAGAATAGCTATTATTAGATTATTTTGCAATGCCTTCTGCCTGAAGACATGCGCTAAGCTCTCACTTAAATACCAGCAGTCCTCACACCCAAAATTTCAAAGAGCTATCCATTCTAAAAAATCTCCTGTAGTCTTCCAGAGTTCAGCCATATGACACAAGACTAATATTTAAGATGGAGTCTCAGAATTACTTTGTTTGTGGAGAGTGACATAAAGATATTGGCCATAAAAGGCCGTAAGTTTATCAACTTTCCGGCTAATGCTAAAGTAACTAATTTCACTGATGAAAATAAAATTATGTATTTATTCCAAGAAAGTGGAGCACAGGACTTCATAATAGGGTTGGCACAGATAGTATGAAGTGTCCATAGGCATCAGTTGCATGCAGTTAAGCATGCAACAAACCTCTTAATGGTTCTTCAGTGCTGAAGATGACAAAAAGCTGACAAAGTATCTATAGAAGATCTCCATGCTGGAATGTGAGACCAGTTCAATGTGATTCAATGTACAATAGTACATTGGCCTTGTGACCGAGTAAAAGCTGTGTTAAAGATACTGAAACAAAAACCTGTTTAATTTGTAGGCTTAAGTTAGTTTTACAAAGTAGTTTTGATTTCTAGAATAAATTGTTCTATCTGGGATGAGCAATCTGTTGGCAACATTCAAAGCAGCAGACACACATGTGGGCTTGCAAATAATGTAGTTTCAGGTTTGGATACAATTATCTGACCTCCTTCTCCCACTATAATGGCTACTAGAACATAAGCAGAGGAATAGAACAAGAAGCTGAAGAACCATCAGGATAAAGTATGCTATCTTCCTAATCCCCTGAGCCAATTCAAGCTATAACTGTTCTTGTCTCATTGCATATCACACTAGAAATTATGTATGTGCACAATTGATCCCATAGCATGGCAGTTTGTAATGAAGCTAAACTCAAGTTTCCTGGAACACTGGAAATTTCAATATTGGAGGCAGATAAATTTGTAATGCAACTCCCTCTCTATGGAATGATAATGGACTTTTTCTGAGGGTACCTGGGGTTACAATGAGTTATCTGCTTAGAAAATCAGCTATACTTGCTTGCGAGAAACAGAGAACTACTGTGACTCATGTTGTAACATCACTATCTGTAATTTCATAGTTTTTTGCACCCAAAATGAAGAGCAGAATTTATTTTTTTTTTTACAGATAAAGTCTGTAAAAAATTCACTGAAGAATCCTGCTGTGCAGATAAAATATGCCCCATCATCTGGCAGCTCATAATTGTTCTCCTACACAGACACTAGCAGGCAGAAGTAACTGTTCCTTTGTTTACCTAAAGGCTCCCTCCAATTACTCCTTACGTATGCAGAGGCACAGAAGAAAGAACAAAGCAAGATAGCTTCCATACACACTATGGCATAAAACCATGGCACCACTGCAGATAAGGTGGGTGATGAGCCACAGCACACATGGGCTTTAGGTGTGTTGTGGAATATTTAAGCATAAAAATAAGTCTTAGAAGACACACTACATAGCACAGGCTTACATGCGAGTAACTGAAAACCAATCTGGTTCCAGTTGTTGGATTCAGTTATATACTTGGCCTTGGCAACTGCGGGGACAGAAAAGTGTTAAGCTTCCATCAGTTTGGAAATGTGCAAGAATACTTTGAATTACATTTAGGTAGGATGAAACAATTCTTGTAATTCATTAAAAAGTCCAGCTTATTGGACAAGTGGTAGGTATAGTGCAAAACTTCAAGGATCTGATTAAAAATGCCTTCAATCAACTGGTCTTCCCAAAAATACATATATATGGATGCACTGTCTTCTCAAATGTGCTTGTTACTTCATTTTGGCATCTTTAAGATTCATATTACTCTAGAGACACTAAATGGAAAGACCTTGTATTGTTAACGATTTACCCCACTGCAATCACATACATTTTCTACTGTCTGAATACATATTTGGAAGCCTGTGTGCTTAATGTTAACAACAGCAAACTGATCTGAAACTGAATGAGGGGCTGCTGGAGAAAATCATTACCTGCTCATCTGTGACAGAAGGTATCAGATCTCTCATCTGAAATTTAAAATAGTATAATCACTGCCTTCTTCTCCACGTCTCACTCTATCCCCCCCCCCCCCCAAAAACCTTCTTTCTCCCAAATTTAGAGTATTCTACCTAGATCTTCTAAATAGAATATATGAATTTCTCTATCTGGCACAAGATGGGTTTTTCAAGCCATGGAAAATAGAAGATAATGAAGGGCCAGAAAGTCAAATCGGAAAGCTCTGCCTGGAAAGCAAATGTCATTCATCATTGCAATAATTCAAACTTTCTCTAAGAGAGTAAGGGGCCATTCAAGAGAGGGAATAGTTCTTGAGGGTTCAGAGTCTGATTTGAGCCTCTGTTGTTAAGTTTTACCTGTGTAAATCAGGGTATGCTTTCTGCCAGCTTAAATCTTCAAGGTATACACCAAGACTGTGAGGTGCATAGGAACCTATCTAACTCCCTGCTTAAGAAATAGCAATCTTCCTTCTCTTAGTAGAAGGAGGCACTGGAGTTGATGTCCACTACAATATTTTAGAACAAGGTTTTGGATTCTGTAACTGAGAGTTCAGGATGTCCCAAGGAGATGACAGCAAAATTTGACAAGCTTCTGAGCCTGTCCCTCATCAATAGATCAGTACTGTGACTCTTAGAAATACCCAAGAGAAGTGGCAGAAGTAACTTCAACAGAAATTACAGCTGAAGAAAAGGTACATCTGTGGAGGAGAATGAAAGAACACTGAAGGAAAAGGTGCTGTTCCTCAAATTCTATGGAAGTCAGGAAAGGCAAGACTTCATAGTGCATTGTACATAAGGTTGTGCCAGCTATGACAAGCAAGCTGACAACCTGTGATAGAGGGGGTCTTCGCCATGCATGTGGCATGGCCTGGGGGGCATATTTTTATTGCTATGAAACTCTTTAAAAAAGAATAAATGTGAAAGACAATAGATTTCACTGCAAGTCACAACTTTGGGGAAGTTCTTGGCTCTTAAAAAAAAAAAAAAAAAAGAGTGCAATAGTAACTTAAAATTGTGAGTGCTTATTTTAAAAAGTCTTTTTAGTCTAAGTTGCTACGTCCACTTTTAAAACTTAACTCTGAAATTTTGTTCCATGATGAACCAAAATAAATTACTTAACGACAATTAATAGCTGTTATGAACAGTTCTAAATGCAAAATAGGCATATTACATATGTATTCAGCATACATAAGATATTTTTACCTAAGAAGTTTAAATGTTTTGTGTAATTACACCCTTAACACAAACATAAAAAAATAAATCAGCCATCAAAAGGGTTATTGAGATTTTTTTTTTTATGAGCAAAATTAGATTCCTAATTTTTACATTAAATACTAAATGGAAACATATAAAAGTATAGTGGCTCTTTAGCTTTACCTTTAAAGGTACAGTGGAATATTTAATTTGAAGTATATTTTGATTCAAGTCTCGAGGAAAAGAAAAGGAGAATGTAAAGCAAGATTAAAACCAAATGCATAAAAATAAGGGTTTTAGCTTTCCTATTTTAATTGTTAAAATTAGTTATTCTACTTTATTCAAATCAGCCCACTGCCTTTCACAGCACCAGCTGTGAAGGCACAATAACACGTTCTCAAAGGGTAAAGAGCTTCCCCTAGTTAAAGACAGGAGGCATTACTAGGGATTGAGGACAGGGGTGGAAACAATAAAGTTATTGGGAACACTAAGACCTGTTTAATTAGGATTTGATTTTGTTTTCTCTTCTTGACAAAAATATATTGCGCTCTGGATGCACAGAACTCAGAATCACATGCTCACCTGCTTCTTCACTTTTTATGCAGAATACTGCAATTTTTCCTTAAAGGTTGCTCACACACAAAATATACATCAATATATGCAACTGATGCAAACTGAATCATCAATGTTAGCCTAGGAAATCCAGTGGCAACTGTAGGGAGTAATACTGTAAGTTAAAGCAGCGTCACTGTCCATTTTAATGGAAGAGAGTTGGCATGGGATTTCCTTAGAACAGCAAGGGACTGGCCAGGGAGCCAAGGTCTCTAGGAGGCCATTGCCTCAAAGCAGCAATGCTATTTGGACTGATACTTAGTCCCTGCATGACTCCAGTTGGGTGGTATCTGCCCTGCACAGGGGCTAATGGGAGTCACATACCAGCTGGCAGTGACATGCCTTTTATAAGACTTAAAAACAGAACCTGGAATTGAATCTTTTGCCCCATGAGTCCGAGTACAGTTCTTGGACATTCTCTAATCCATGATGTTGGATAAATATTCTGAAATTCCATCCCCCTGGAAAAGACTGAGCAAATAAATACTGATGTAGAATGGAGCTGTCACCAAAACAAAGCCATCTATGTGTGATCAGCAAGAGGAATTAAAGAATCTGATCATGCACAAATAAAAGGAATGATACAGAAGCAGCTTCATCAAAGAAGCAGGCTTGTGCAGGTGAGTGAGGAAGTAGTACTAAATTGGTTTCACTGGGATAGAGAAATGACAGTAGATATTCCCTGCCTTTTAAGGACCAGATTTAGGGAAGAGGAAAAAGCAGACTAAGCCTCCCAAAAATTTCTTCCCACATAGACCTGTAGAGTCGCATTTGCAGACAAATTATTATTTGCAGCAAAATACTGATTCCTCCTCCTCTGAATATCAGTATTTTAACTTGGCAAATAATGCTACGAGTTTAATGATGGCTCAGTATGAAAAACGGTATCATCCAAGTGCTGCAACATTAACTCAACAGAAGTTATGTGAGACAAATATATATGTATATATATATAAAAAAAAAAAACAGGAAATAATGTTTAGCAATTAAACTGGAAATTTTCTAAAGGTATTTTTTAATCTGACCAGACAATAAAACATAGCAGATAATCAGATATGGAAAACAGCATAATCACAGCATGAAGACTATTTCAATTAATATATGCACACTGAGTATCAGATACAGTGGAACACTTCACCAGAACAGCCCTTCATCATTTTTTCCCATTCAAGCACATTCATTCATACCCTAAACACCACTCCTGAATGCGACATCTGAAAAAAGATATTTGGGAGAGACTTGGATTTTCAATTAAATGACACAGTTGTTGCAGCTTTAAGCCAACATATATAACAAAGTAGACCCTATGTAATTCTGCTATACTCATGGCCCCTTCCAGCAATGAGTACAAAGAGATCACTTAATTCCAGGTAAACAGATCTAATTAGTTTTTTTTTTTTTTTTTTTTTTTTTTTTTAAGTATAGGAAGTAATAAAAAGCAAGTATTTTATAGTAAAAGATGTACTGTTATGTTTTTTTCATTTCTACCTGTTTTTTAAAAAGCATTCTCACAACCATACCTGCAAGACTACAGAGCACAACTAAACTAGCATGAAAAAAGTTGCATGCAGTCTGAATGCGAGCAAAGCACCTAAGCCAATGCTTTGTGTCAAAGTGGCTACGACATATTTTTTCTAGGCTGACAAAGATTATGTAAATGTATGATGAGGTAAAATTCCTTGAGGAATTAACAAAACCTCATCCAAAAAGGATAAACCTCAAAAGTGCTACCAGTACCCTTTACAATTATTTCACCTCATTTCAGTCCAAAAGAAGCACTTCATACCAAAAGAAGTGTTGGAAAGCAAAAATGAAATTAGAGCAAACTATTCACGCAAAAAAGAAAAGCCATATAAACCTAAAGAATCTGAAAGCATGAAAAATCCAAGTAAGAAATTTCATTGCCTTTTTACCTAAGTTATGAATTAAAAAAAAAAAAAAAAAAAAAAAAAGTAATATTGGTTTGAGAGATACCAGAATGGTGTTTGAATCAGAGGGAGCTCTAGCTGCTATTAACTGTCAGTTGAAATCGCTAGCTATCTAAGAGAATGCATTTAAAATGTGACTGATAACACAAAAGATGCAAAACAAGTATTTGGAGGGTTTCAATGTTTTTTTTTTTCTTGTCCAAAGACATAGGGGATTCACTTACTGAGGAGATCCTAATTAAAAATAGTTCATTTACCTTAGATGTATAGGTCATTTAATAATTCTAAAGCCTGGTCCATTTTAATTCTTTTTAAATAAAAACCATTACAAATGCCTTCACCATTATTCCACAAAATATATTCACTGACATCCCAGGTATCATTGTTGTCTTGCAAAATTGAACCACTACAGGAACCAAATCTATTAAGAGATGAAACCAAAACCACAGACTGAACTGTCTACAGAAAAGAGTGACAGTTAATGTTTTAACCCTATAAAACAGTGCTATGTACTATCATGATAAAGACTCACATGTTTTATTCTGCTAGGGATACTAATGATCTTTACCTTGAGGTTAAGTGTTCCAACTGTCAGTGCGGTTTCTCTTATGCTGCCCTTAAAAAAAGAAGCGAAAGATATTGCAAGATACTTCTGTCCTTTCTCGCATTTTATATAGAAATCTCCTTTGGTGCAGTAAAATGCTACAACCAGTTACAAAAAGATATGGACTATTTTCTCTGAGACACGGGTTCCAATCCTTTTTTTTTTTTTCTCTCTCTCTTTTTTTAAATGTATTTAAATTTTGGTGCCCAAACTGGGTATTTGATACTGTAATAGCTTTAAAATTAATTCCTAAAAATTAAAAAATTACTTTTTAGAATTTGGCTCTACCATCATCACATATGAATAGTATATAAGTTGCTCAGCACAGACAGCATTAATACTGAGTTGACATAGTTATACTTTTAAGTTCAAGTTTGACACCTTAAGGAAATAAGAAAAGCACTGTTCAGTCCCATATATATTAATGGAGAGACTACCATAATATCAAAGGATGCTTGCATAACAGACAGATTTCCCTAATGTACATTTACCTAAAGTATACACATAGTCAGCTAAACTTCACTCAAAAAGATGCATTTGATTGCCTTCATTCTGGTCTGAAGTAATTGAATCTATACAATATTGTCAAAGTTGTATTACGAGTTCTATTATTTTAAATTAAAAATCATTCTGGATGACTGAACAGTTTAATTGCTATGAATACAGAACTCAGTTGTCATATGTAATATTTCCTTTAAACTTGATACATCTCTTGTAATCTCCACTAGAGATGTTATTTACAGGTATTTCAGAGCTTAAGAGCACATAATATAGCATTTTTTTCTTAAAATACCATCTGCTAGATACAATATTTTATTGTAGATGGTAATATCTCATGTATTGAGCAATTTTGGGAATCAAAACGTCCTTATTTATGACTTTCTCATCACATCTCTTAATCCTAATGTTTCATTGTGGTTTCTGCTATCACATTTGGTCTAACAAGCATATCAAGTACACAGAAGGAAAAAATAACAAGATAATTCTTGCTTCTGCTAAAGTGATAAGTGTTGTCTATTATTATTTGATTTACTACATGTGGAATCTTACTTAAAACCAAATATTTGTCAGTGTTATCTACTGTTTCTGACACTAGCAACTCATATTACCAAAAACCTCACAAACCAACTTTCAAAACTTCTATCACACTATAAGCTCAACATGTATGCCCTTAGATCATTTTGGATAGTTGTTTATTTTTACAGATATCTCCTCTGTGAAGATTCAAGAGAGATGCGGCAAACAAGTTATAAGCCATCTTTATGGCCAATCAAATTTGCATTACTCTGGAAATGTATTTTCCAAAACAAGACCTGCAAGGAGGTCCTCAAAAAGCAGCCTTAGGTAACACTTCCTTTAAACAAGTAGCATCTATGCAGGTGGGACCAAAGTTGTCAGAGCCTCTCTATGCTCTGTGAACCTGGTTACCTAGCACAGAACAATCTAAGCAAGTGTCACTGCCTCAGTATCAGATGAATTTCAGTCTCACTCATGGATATGAGTACATATGTAAAGAGAAGGATATTAGAGTATGCAGCTTCATAAACTCTGATAGCTTTTCTTTTAGGTATCTTTCAAACACTACTTTAGAAGCCTGCAAATAAAGCACAGGACCTTAAAATCTACACTGTGAACAAAGAAAGCCATGAAAGATAATGGTGATTGCAATATATTCATTTTTTGGTATTTGTATTGTTTTATTCATGGTGAAGTTAAGAGAAGGACTGGAATAGACCGAAATGCCTAATAACCTAAAATATATTTCCTTGCTGAGATAGAAGATATTTTACAGTCATAAATTGCAAAGGGTATTACAAATACTGATCGGCTCAGAGAACATCAGTAACAAGGCACTGTCTAGATGCAAAATATCGCCTGAAATTACAACATGCTGCTTACAAATATTACTATCAAGAAACCAAGATAAAAGTCTTCAACAGAGAAGAGGAAGATTTGGGCAGGGAAGTTGTCTGTAATTTTTGTTTGGTAATGTGACCAAATAACAGCTGACATTTTTATCTCAATCCTAGCTCAAAGATTAACAGATATTTTAAGATAAGCAGATACCTGAAGACCACACACATATTTTCAGCAATAAAAATACAAAATAATAATATATTTTTAAGCCAACTCCTCTCATCAGCTTTCCTACTTAAACGCCTTTCCAAGAGCTTCTAAAAGCAACAGTGCTTTTGACACAAGTTTTTCTGAACTACTGCTGCCTTGCTTCTCTCACACAAGTGAGAATGTAATTAAATCAACTCCAGTGCTCCTTTTAATTCAGTTGGGTTCACATTTGTAAAAAAGCTCCACTCAACCCTTATCTTGTTTGTTTTTAACTATTTCTTATAAGCCTTTTTCACTAACTGTAAGCTTTTGCTGTATTTATTTATTCTGTATCTAATGGATGGAGAATCTAATGGAGTAAAGTTGAGTTGGTCCCAGTTTCCAATCCTGCAGATCAGGGCTCATCTGCACAATAAAGTTTCAGTCATCTGGCTTGCACCTGTCTATAGTCAGTTTGTAAGATCCCATTAAAAATCATTTATTTTCACTTGATGCTGGTTCACGCTTTTCAAATAAATTGACTCAAGGTCAGCTGACAAAGCACCCAAACTGAAATACAGGTATCTATACAGGTACCTACAGGACTTTTGCCCTGATTTAGCTGATCTAATTGCACCTGTCCGCTAGTCACTTGCTTCTCTGCGGTGGACATAACCAAAGAGCAGGCTGCACATCACCCGTGTTGGGGCTACTCCAGCTCCACGCAGAATTGAGAGGCAGCTTGCGGCATCTCCTGCTCTTGTGGGAACCAGGCAACAGGGGACCTGCCTCTTAGGCCCTCGGAGACACAGGCCTTAACGCACATGGGGGCTGCTGGCACCTGAATCCAGCACTAACCACACCAGCCTCTCCTGGCCACAAGCACACTCGCGCTCACAGCTCAGGATGGAGAAGGAAGAACAGCACACGGTGCGGTAGAAAGGACAGGATTAGGGAGCGGGCACGCTCATGGGTGAACCTGAGGACCCAGCCTGCATCAAGTGGGAGAGTGAGATTCACAGTTTGGGGGCAGGAGAAAGGAGGAGAAGCTCAAATTCAGAGTAAACTCTACAGGTATATGAAAGGATAGGAAAGAAAGTGCAAGCACTGGACTGCAGTCCTAGTTTGGAAAATGGGAATATGCAGGAGAAAGCTGGGAGGAAAAGAGCCATGAATGAGGTTCTGGTTTAAGGAGGTTGGAAAGCACATGCTCCTGGATGCCAAGAGTCACAGATGATGACAGATTAGCTGATTAAGGTCTGAAAACCCCTGGTCTGGGTTTACCTCATCATCACTTCTGCAAGGATTTCCTTTACAGGTCCGATGCAAGAAAACTGTTACTGTATCTTTGCACCTACTCATCTCCTATCCATTTTCTATTCTCTGCCTACAACAGTCTTGCCATTCCCTCTGCCTTTATATTTAAAACAGGTTAATTATTTAAATAATACACTGCATATGCAGCATATTTTGAATGTTTAAGGTTATTTCACAATCACTTGCACAAAAATGTTATACAAAATCTGTTCAAAAGAGGAATAACTTTAACAGTAGCCTTCTATACTAAAGGTCTGAAAACTAAAAGCAGTCTTAAAACATAAATTTTGTTTGAATTTTATGCCTTACCTCAGCTTGGACTAAAAAGTATTTAGATCTGAAACAAAACTTTTAGTCCACTTACTATATGGGAAATGGACAA
The DNA here is from genome assembly GCA_034781795.1 of Crypturellus tataupa. Lineage (NCBI taxonomy): Eukaryota > Metazoa > Chordata > Aves > Tinamiformes > Tinamidae > Crypturellus > Crypturellus tataupa. The sequence goes on along the minus strand of JAWLRI010000894.1, from coordinate 617,648 downwards.
TGAATTTTGTAATTTTTTTATGGTACAGTCTGCAATCTAGTGGGGAAGGGAAGGCCTTCTGGGGACTAAAAGTGAAGTTTATAAGTTTATAATGGCATTTATTTCAATGCCATTACAAAATAACAAATTCCACAGCATCCATATATATATGGATAATAAACAGGTCAATATATACAGCTATTTAGCATGTATTTGATGGATTATATATACATATACCCAACACACTGGGTCTACACAAGTATCTCGCTATAACCGAGAGATTTTTAAAATACAGTCTCACGTTAGACTGCGGCCCTGTTCTTGGGCCCCTCCAACTTTTGTAAACCATGTGTGTAGGTGAACAGATGTATGTATGCTCATACACATCATATAAAGTGAATATACATACTGTACATATAGTACACTATATTTTATATAGAAAACATAGAATGATCAACATTAATACTATAAAACAATGAAAATGGAATAAATGATCAAAACAGTAAACTACTGTTTAATGTATTTAAATATTCATAGAATTTGGAGTTGAATTAACTAGTAAAATTCACTTCTGTGGTCAAAAACTACTAATAGAATAGACTAATAATCTAATAACACAGACCTGCAACAAAATTAAGTGATGAAAATATAAGGAAAAGGAGTCCTATAACTTTCAAAAAGAAAGCGAAGTAACCCTCCCCCTCCACTGCTGTACATCACTGGTACAACTCCATTGACAATAATGTACCAATTAGCATGTACCAGTTTCACAAACCTGTGATACAAATTTGAACATGGCAGAGTGACAACACTGGGTCTAAAAAGGCTGATCTCTTAACAACAAGAGTACTTAAAATAAAGTCTCAGTATTGACTGCAGCCCTGATCTGCAAACTCAATAGCTTTTGTATACTAGCTTTGATTAAGGAAGATTATGTTTGGCCTCCTACCACCTTCCTCCACAGCCAGGGCATCATGGTATGCCAGAAGCAGGAGTGGGAAAGAAACTCGATTGAATTACACCCTACTCCAGCTCTGCTGGACAGGTCTGCATGTCTGCCTATCACCTGATTATAAAGTAGCATTGTCCCTGAGGTTCCTTCAATCTGCACCATGAACCCAAAGCTAACCACGTGCATTTTTGCTCTCTTAAATATCCACATAATAGATCCTCCTAAACTGGAGCCTGCGAAAATATACTGGGAAAACATATACAGGACAACCTAATAAAAAGCCTACATTTCTGAGTCCATCTTTAGTGTTATTTCTCCCCTTCTGTAACAGGGTAGAATTGCTTAGCTCAATTCAGCAGCTGTGCTTACATTTATATCAATTTCTGAAGTCACTGAAATGTGTCACTGCCTGTATCCAATGGCATCACCCTCAGTCAATGTTAATTTTAACCAGAGACTGTTCTTCAACACAGAGAGTGGCTTGCATTTTAACCTCATTTTTGCAGAATTATAGCATTCCCTTTGCATTCTATTGCTTTAAGTATGAGCTTGATAGAGATTTCTTAAAAATGCACTCTGAAGTGGTTCCAGCAACACAGAAAATATTCTTCCCAAATTTGGGCACCTTTCTTCCATCCTCCCACATTATAACCCAAAAATAACTACAGTTCACACATCAGATGCAAAGCGAGGACTTTTAGAAATAGACCACAGACTGTCATTTTCAGGGTTGCTGCGACACTGGATCTTGGCTCAATTTCCAATTCTAACTGCATGCCCAGGACGATACAAGACGCCTTTTTTTTTTTTTTTCCCTCCCCCTGTTCAGGTACTCCTCTACGGAATGGCAACAAGTGAAGTTTCCGCTGCGGGAGCGGCCAGGATTAACGCCTGCCTGCAGAGTGCGCGCAGCCCTCGCCAAGGGCCACCTCAGCGCGCGGGCGGGCGAGCAAGCCCCGGCGCCGCGGGGCCCGGAGCGCGCGCGGG
>JAWLRI010000894.1:579291-595949 GCA_034781795.1 Crypturellus tataupa | reverse complement strand
GAGGAAGAAGAGGAGCCTTCATCAAGAAGACCACCAGGGGAGTTTAAAAGACCCCCTAGCAATAAGGAAGGACATGCGCAGAAAAGGAGGAACTTTTGGGGAGAACATGCGCAGAAAAGGAGGAATTTTCGAGAAACGGAGATAAGAAAGGGATAAAAAAGGTGCTTCCACGGGCTATAGGCGCGCCGTTGGTGGAGCAGAGACTCCCTGGTCACCCAGCGCTGCTTGCTTGCTGTTTACAATAAAGCATACTGGCAAATCAATTGGCTCAGAGGATTTGTCCTTTTATAACACTCTTATTTAATAATGGTAACATAGATGATTGCTTTTCTCATGGTAAAAGATAAAACATAAAAGAATAATAATATGCCAATAAGGGTCAGACCCTTAGAGCTTTTATGCAGAAAGATGCAATCCTGAAAGATTCTGCACATATCCACTATGGTACTGGTATTAAATTTTTTAGGAGTATTCGAGGGTTGCTGGTATATATATGAACGTCTCAAGGCAGCTAACTATATGCAGTCTAAAGGCTCTGGCTGATTAAAATCTACAGACTTCCAAGCTTAAAGAACTAGAATGTTGCAGCCAGATTTTTGCAAGGCCACAGGTCAACAAGAGTTAAGTTCATTCAGTACCTTGCAGGGTCTGGCATAATAATGGACAAATAATTTAGGATATCTTCACTATGTTACCTCTGTGACTACTGTTACTAGACTATTAGGGCAGCAAATGTATCTCAAGTCATCTGTGGCACTGTCAAAGCAGAGATATTTCAGTCTCTCACAGAAGTTTCAGTATTGTTCCAACAGCCCTCATTGTCAGAGTATTCCACAATGATCACATCCATGGACATGGAAGTACTTTTGCTCACAGTACAGGTAGTATGCAAATTAAAATACGTAACAGGCAGAAACTTCAATGGGCAGAGATGTAACAATTAATTTCTAATTAATGGCATTAATAGCCTTACAAATAATGAAGTCCTAAATCACAAACAGATAAATTACAAATAGATGTTAAAGGGGAAGAGAAGAGCTTTCAGATCATTGTCATCATGATCCACTAACCTGTTTCTGTATTAATCTTGCGAAACTATAGATTATGGGGGAACCAATATTTTGGACAGAAGAAATACGCTTTGTTTTACATGGGATATTTAATGACTAACAACAGAAAGATTATTTTCATGTACTTCATGCTTTCTTCCACTTTCTTTTCCTTTCTGACTGGTTCTATTGATTTCACTTTTGTTTTAAGGTGAATTTGACCAGACTAGGTTTGACCTTTTATTTCTCATGCTGCACTTCAGTTTTTGCCTCCCTGTTAGTCCGTAATCCCAGTAATCACCCGCACGCTCAACCTGGTGGTTTAAAAGCAAGCTTTATTAGCCGGCTGGCGGCGGACCTCTTACAATTGGTCCTGAGATCTGCACCGTCTGAGGAGAGGTTCGTGTTTTTATAGATGACTGCAACTTTCCTCATTAAATATTATCTACAACTACCATTATTTATGACTAATCCTCCCTTCACAGTCCTGTTTGGCAAGTTCAGAATCTTATCTTGTGGTCACAAGGAGTAGGATATGGTATCCTGTTAGTTCTTGTCCTTGATTGTAGCAAGCTATATTTACTGGAGCAGATGGCAAAGTTAACTGTAGATTACATGGCCTATACCTTTATACTTCATTAGTGTGCAAGGTTTTTACAGAAGCAGAAAGCACGCTACCCTGTTAACCCTTTGTAGGTCTTACATCCCTAGTGGGTAGGGTTCCACTGAGGGCAGGCACAGCAGCCCTGGCCAGCACACTCGCGTGCTCCTGCACGCATTCTTTTTAAAGACGTCGTACTAGCAACGCCACCATAATGTGGAGCATGCGTCTGGTAAATTTCAGAGTAAAATTCATGTGTGCTTTGATGTGTTTCCTGCAGTCAAAGGTTAGCTTCTGTTGTGTCATAGTTATAGGAAGGTTCAGTTTCTAAACATGTAGATTTTGAGATGCCGACATAGTGCAGTGTCTTTCCCAGAGTTTTCTAAAAATGTTTCTTTTCGAGAAATACAGCAGTGCTCCTTTCCTACCTGTATCTGTCTGGGGAAATAATGCACCTTTTCTCTGAGGGGAATGAATGGATTTTGCGGTCGCCTAAGGGAAGGCTCGTGCCAGCCTTTTGCAGAGATTATTGTGGACAGGGATTGCTGCTTCTGGTCAGAGCAGGAGATCTATTGGAATGAGCACTTTGGCTCCTGAAGGAAAATCCAGAAGAGTCCTTCTTTCCCTTGGCTATAGTTTTGACCTGTTGGGCTGAATTTCATATAGCAGGGGGAATGCACGGGCCATTTTTGATGCTGTATTTCAGAAGAACAAGATGCTAAGTTGCCAAATGCAAATGAAGTTGACTTTGTTAGAGCTGCTGGAGGAATGCTGGAGGAGGGGAAAGCACTCAAGATAGATAAAGACATATTTGAAATTCATTTGAAATTGAACTGAGCAACAACTAAACCTCTCCAAAAAGTTTCAGACAAATTGCTTTTACTTTATTCCCAGCTATTTCACTTTAAAAGTTTGCAATGACCCTTTCATAAAGGATTAATGTGAGGCTTTGGGCAATGAAAGACGAGTTGATGAGATTTTGAATGAAACCAGAGTGAAAATGTTAAAGTTATAAGCTATTCAACTGTGGAAAAGTCTCGTCTGAAAATAAATGATTGGGAATAAATTAGACAGACCTTAAAGTACATAATTATCTAAACTTAGAAGACCAAAAAGATATATATTTGCTTTACCAGAAGAATGAGCCACCAGAGGTTGACTAATGCTACAGCTACACTTAATTACTGAACCAATAATTTCCATTTCTTTTCTTTGTCCTATACCTTTCTACCTCCTCTACACATATCCCTAACTTCAGCCACCTTTTGAGATTTCATGATACACACTTTCAGGCATCCGACATGCAGCAAAGTTCTTGGGAAACTCCACTCTGAAAGCTTCTACCCCCTGTGATGCCCAAAGGAAATACCAGGAGTGCTACGGAATAAGATGCCTGGCTTATGAAAGAAAAGGAGGACCCCATGCAGGGACTGGGTACTTGGGAGCTGGTTTCTCATGGTAAAGGTATCTCTTGTAATTTCCCAAATAGTGGATCCAAATTTAATTTAATTTTATTACCATTGCATACTAGCCAGTGAAATTCTTCCTCTGGGGATATCAACAAATAAGATGATGACTTCAATGATATATCAGATTTTCCAGACAATATGCATATTTTATTCCTCTTCATGCATATGTTTCTTTAACATAAAATAAGAAAAAGCTAAACAAACAAACACACACTTTTGCCTTACATTCTTCACTCACCAGTAAACTGCATTGGCTAGAATCTGTTAATAAATTATTGGAGCTCTTTGCTTTTACTGGCCTCATGTATCTTATAAAAAGTATTAAATTTCAAATGCCCATTAGAGGCAAATATTTATATTTAGTTCTTTTTTGGGTGAGTGCATAACTCCTAGATTTAGGCACTCAAGCCGAGCTTTGTTTTTTATATCTGCTACTTAAATTGGTCATAGTCTCTGCAGAATATCTATGGGTGCATCACATATATTGCATTTTTCTCAATAGAGTTCGTGGATACAATGAAAGAAAATACAGTCATCTGTCATTCTTATAGACTTCCAGAGCACAAAGACACAGTGGCACATGAATATTCACGGCTACCATCAAAGCCACAGTAGATGACTGTGACATTAATATCAAACAGAAGGGACTTCCCACTGGAAAGCTGGTGTAAGTAGGCTTAGGCAGACTGTTCATCTCTCCAAAGAGTTGCTGTCATGTGTGTCACATAAAATCGGCACAACAACTTGTTAACAGGCATAATGTCACCGCAACATATCACGGCAATCATGACTACAAAAGCACATATGTATGCCAGATTGTCGGAAACGCAGAAGACAGACATGCTGGGAACAAAAATCTTGCCAACACAGTTTACACTAAGATTCATGTTTAAATATCAAATAATAATTATAAATACTTCCCTTTTTATAACTCTCTTACATCTTTAAATATCAAACACTTTTACAAGAAATGTTATTATCACTACAGAAGGGAAATTGAGAGAGAGATTTAGGCTAGATGTGGATGAACTTTCCAAAGCAGGCCAAGTTGGTGCTGGGACTCATGGAAATGGTCCTGTTCTTACAGTCCGAGATGTTTGTGCTACAGAGGTAACTGCTTCAGCTGTGCTGGGGAGCTTATACTACACACCCGGGGACAAGCAGGCGGGTGGAAATCCTGCTAGTCTCTCTTCACTGCCAGCAAAGCCATAGTTAAATAATGTTGCCGAAGTTTTGCACTCCGTGTTTCTGAAGGCTTCTTCCCACGGCTTCAAGCTCTAACTCCGAATTAATTAGCTAAAGCAGAATAGTAAAATGGTGTTAAAATATAGCACACCAGAAAGAAAAGCATTTAACTTTTCAGCAATCAATTCCTGTGCCAGGCTGAGGTAAATCTCCTATTTCTATAAAATATGGAAATAATGTTTCCATGTTTATTCCATCAGGGGCATATCGCACAGTAGTGTAAGATGCATTGATTCGGCTGCCGCTAGATTCCCCCATTAGGAATCCAGCAATGGCTAATGGAGAGCAACCATCAATATGGGATCAATCGTGTGGCTCTGCTCCTGTCCTCGCCTGCCCTGGCCCCTCGCCTGCTGCGTCTCGTGCCCTGCTATTTTCCCAAAGGCTGTTTTCAGAAAGCAGTGGTGCAGTGCCCCAAACCGTGTGAACTCCGTTCTGTTTTCAATTCCTCTTTTTTCACCTTGCTTTTCTGCAGCTGAAAGTATGGAGTAACAGACATGCCCTTCCATAGAACTTACTGTAATTTTTAAATACAATTAACATTTGGTTATTCATTTGGACCTGGCATTTAAACAAATAAAACTCATTGTTCTATGTTTAGTTGACTAAAATAATGTTTCAGTTATTTATTAATAATGGGCAGAGCAAGCCAGCCCAACAAGCTTCCTCTTGACAAGAAAAGCTTTCTCATTTTGGATGAATAATGCAAATTGCAGAAATAACACTGCTCCTGCGTTTTATGTGTAGGCTGATAATGTCCTATCCTTCAGCAAGTGCATTAGGCAAACAAGAACACTTTGGGGAAAGAGCCATCTCCCGGAATAGAACATCGTGTTCTTTCCTCAGCAGAAAGAACTTTCCAAGTCCGTTACGGTATTTTCAACTCTGTGTTTTAAGCTTTTGATACACAACTGTTTTTGATGTCTTGCCTTTGTAGCCATCACTAGAGCTGCTGGCACAAGGGATCCTACAGACAAATGGTCCTCCTCAGCATCTGCAGAAATACATGCCCCAAAGGGCTCATGCTGCCTGCCATTGGTAGGAGAGAGCAAGATGGTGCTTCACCCTGATGAAACACTGAATTTAAACTGCAGGGAGGTGCAGAAAGACTCACAAATACATGTGTAATGCCAGTGCTTAGGTAGCTATCTAGTACTTGTCCCTTGGCAGATCCCAAGAAATGGTGATAATGTTCTCTGGAAAGAACTAGACTATGGCCCTTGGTGCTGAAGTGTGAGCTGCTCGGGTTTACAAGCCTGGAGGGATGAACGCTAAGAGGTTTTCAGACTCACCAGGGGCTCAGATGATGAAGCTCTCCCTCCTTCAGTTAGCTCTAAGTAGCATATTTCCCAGAAACAAATATTGTAAGACTGATATGAAAGCCATAGATTCTTATACATATCAAAAATACAGAGTAATATGGGAAAATGCCTGTAAATGCCACAGTACAAGCTCTCCAAGGCAGGGAAAATAATTACAAACATTCTTTTATATACCGAATTAGGCAGTAGTTCAATTCTTATTACATATATTTGTTAATTACTGAAGGTATGTTTATGGTTGTATGGGAGAGAGAAAACAAACCCAAGTGTTTCAGTCTGCACTATTTAGGAAACAAACACAGAAAAGGTAGGATGCTCTGACACTCCCACAGCAAATGTCACCACTTTTCATTTCACTTTTTTCTTCTTAAACCTGTGGGTGGTGAAGACAGTCGATTAACGTGTCTGTGAGATCACATCGAAACTGGGTCTCTCGGAGAGAGCTAAACAGGGAGAAGGCAGCATGGACAAAGATGCAGTGGTAGAAGGGAAAAGGAGTCAGGCATATTTGGTGCCTTTGACAGCACAGCCTGGGCATGGGGAAGATGACAGCATATGAGGCTGAGTTGGGAGCTTCAGTGGTGTAATGTAATTTGGAAAAGCCTCAGCATATTTGAAGGACAGTCAATTGAAAGCTACAGTTACCTATGCCCTGTGCATCCGGCATATACCTTTGCAAATACCTCCTCGAAGACCTTCCTTCTGCACGGCGGTGCCCCGTGGCCGCTAGGTGCCTGCCCAGCGCCCGCTCCGTGCCAGACCTGCGCACCCACAACCCTCTCGCAGCAGCACCAGCTCTGTGCGGTGACACATCCGAACGCTCCCTGGGGTCAGAGCGAGCCTGCAGCAGTGTCCGGTCATCGTTCCCTGGCTCACTGCCTAGATGGGAGATTTATTTAAAATGTTAGGAGGACATAAAACAAACCTCCTGAAAAGAAAAAATTCTCGAGAAGCTCAGGCACTGATTTATGGTTTTTTGCAACTCAAGAATCAGAATGAGGCAGAGGAGACTAAGGAGACCAGCTTTTTCCTTATTGCTACTCACTTGATCTGGTAGAAAAATAAAACTGATTCTCTGTTGCCACAATGTGATTATTTCTCCAAGTTACTAATAAATAAATATGATTTTCACCCTGACTCTAGGTATGATAAGGTATTTGGCTAGCACATAGAAACTTCCTGAATGCTATGGTTAGTTCTGAAGCATATCACAACCAGAACAGATAGTGCCATTTTTTTTTATTTGTAGTGCTGTAACACTTCGGGGCTCAGCTCTGCAGAAACGCCGCTGGTCAGTGACGGACTGGGCATGAGAATGAAGTTCCTCGGGACACTGGTTCACTGGGTCCCTCTAGCTGAATTCACTTTAGTCTGAATTATTTCAGGTCAGTATACACAACGATCAAAATAGAAATGTAAAAGCTTCCAAATACAACCTGTTCTGTGGCAACAATATGTTGAAGAAGGACCAATATAGAGAGCTGACATTTTGAAAAGGCTGGGATGTTTTACCCTTGTATATCTCTTCAGCAAAAGGAAGTAAGAGTTAGACAAGAAAATGGGAAAGAGTATAAAAAAGACCGAAATGGAAAAAATGTATGTTCTAATACCAATTTCCATCAGAAACTTCACATGTTTATATCTAAAGCCTCTTTGCTAAAACTAGAAACTAACTGGGGTCCATCAATGTGACTAAATGCAGGTTTGCTTACCAGCTGTTTTGTTTTGTAATGTTGCTTTTGTAAAATAATTCTCTGTAGTTAAGTCACCAGGAGGTATGTATATAGCACCTTTTAGATAAGATTAATTCATTTTTAAAAATTTATAACAAGGGTTTATTTACATGAAAAAATGGATTCTATGAAATTAATCATCTGCTAAAGAGCTCTTTGAAAGGGATAAGAAAGCTCTTTGGCTCTGTTGTTTTCCTTTTGTAACAGCTCTTAATACCAGCAGACTTGCAGTAGTAGTAGTATTTTATGTTTAGATATAGAGAACTGTCCAGGAACACAATTGCAAGGATCAATGAGATTAATTTTGAGAGCTTAGGGAAATATAAATTGTCCTCTAATAGTAAAACATATATTCAATTTCTCTTGAAGCAAACCAATAATGTAATTATAATTGGTCTGAGATTTTCCTTATAATATACGATAGCTACATGTGGAAGTTGTTGCGTAGTGCTATAGCAGTAGTTCTACAGCAAGTACTACAAGTAGTACTTAAAGAGAAAAAGCTTAAAGGAGTAGAGAAAACCAGTCTGAGAACTGTGACTTATTTTGCATTCTGGGCAGAAACATGAATTTCATCATATGTCTGTCAAAACTGGTACAAGAAGCAGTGGAATAAAAAAAATCACAGAACATATGTGGAAAGACTCCATAAAGATGAGATTTTCAAACATCTTTGGGGGAATAATCATTTTAAAATTTCTGGTTGCAGTGTGAGATCAACAGAATTCTAACACAGGAAAGGTGTTAGTGGAGAATGCTGGATAAAGCTGCTTTAGTTTTGAGGTCTTCAATACCCACACAGGGAAATCATGCCAAAACTAGCCTGTGCCTGCATAATTTTGATATAAGAAATCCCAGTATTATGAAAAAAAGCTGCAAAACATCACTGAACACTGGGCTATGCTGGTGTTACTCATCCTGTGTAGTGTTTACTCCAAGAGTAGCCCCATGAGTGAAAGGAATGAAAAGTTCTTCTAGTCAGTCCAAACTTTTTAGGAAGTATGATGGAGAGACATCACATTCAACAGCTCCACCTCCATTCATCAGCTCACAGCTTTGGTATCTGCAGTGCTCTGTGCTGTTGCAAACACCATGCCTGTCCCAGTAGTTATCAACAGTGACAGAATCTCCTCGGGGTTCAAAACATTCCATAGTTCAGGCCAGAGACAAAATACACAGGTATACCTAATTCTTAATTTTTCTGGTAGCCTTAATATGTAGTATGTAGCTATACATACTACATACAACAGGGTGTCCTAGAGAAGCAACCATTTCTGAGCTGCATGTTAAAAATTAAAAGAAAGTAATCAGTGTTCTGGGCTAATTTAAAGAAGATGGTGCTCATCAAATTTCCACTATATGCTTTAGAACAGTACCCTGGTCTAGGAGTCAAGAGATAACTACTACACACCTATCAAAGCAGGTGGCTTCTGCCAGCTTGAACAAACAGCTCAGAAAGCTAGTTGCTCATAGCCTAAAAGTCCTAATCCTAGCTTGGACTAGATGATCTCTAAAGGTCCCTTCCAACCTTAAGGATTCTATGAAGCACGAGGCCTGTTAACACTGTAGATAACACTGTAGATGTGAAGTCTAACTAATGGAATGACATTAGTGATGAAGATTCCCTCTCTGAATAGCTTAAAATGGCTTTCAAACTATCATAAATAGTGATCCTAATTATCTCTAGCCAATACTCTTGTGAAAGTTTGTGATTTTTCAGTGCATCTGAAAAACAAGACAACTAGATTAAGTCACACATTTGGATTTAGATTTCAAAACAGTTTGGCTTTGAAAGTGTAGAGCACTTTATAATGCTTTTCACTGACCGCTGAGGATTTCTAGGAGGTCACACTGGGGTGATTAAAGATTTAGCATCTTCATCTAGCTCTGCATTTAGTCTCAGAGTGTGTAAGATCTCGACATAGGAGTGTTTTTTCCTTTGTGTTACTTTCCCCTCATTCCATCAGTTAATTTTATTTGGTTTACTTTTACCAAGGCTTCATTCTAACCCCATTGCCTTGTCCAGCCCTCCATGCATCTTTGCAAGGGGCAATAAGCAGTTCAGAAGACAGTTATTATTCATTAGCAATTCAGAGGATGAAATGCCCAAGTCATACAGATTTGTTCAAGGTTTCAATTTTACACCTGTTTCTAACTGACTAAACTCAGTGGAAGAAAGTGCTGTTATGCATGTTATGTTTTATTAAATATCTCCTCTGGTTTGAAGGGCTTCCACTGCTTCCAAATGTATCTCAGTGATACATCACTCCCTAGAACTGTCTTGTCAGTTCCCCTGAAAGCAGCTTTTGTAAAGTGAAATAACAAAAATTAGATCCAAAGGTGATGGACCAAATAACATTCTCCACAGCTCTGCCGAAATTGGTCATCTGAGACATGATCTTGGCCAGTTGATTCAATTCCTGCAGTCACATACCATATCCTGGGCCAAATTCACTTCGATATATATTTATATACATATATATATATATATATATATATATATATCAGAGCAGTCTTTCAAGAATGCATTATTTAGCATAAGGAAGTTATATCTAGGTAGTTTGCCACAGCATGTAGTAAAGTGTGAACTTAGCTCTTCAAAATCGACTTGTATTTAGGAAAATTATATGGTGGGTATATTGGTAAATGTTATGTTGAAATCAAGAGATTTCAACTAGTTTGGGACTGCACAGAGTAAAGCACACTGCACATATGCGGCAGTCTCTCTCAAGAGCCTTTGATTTACATTATTATCTAAATAGAAGACAAAGGGTAAGAAGAAAACACAATCACTCCTGCAAAACTTGCAGCAGAGCCAGGAATAAGAATCCAGTTCTTCCATTGTCTTTTCTGTGACTTGTCTACCGCACCACCTTACCTCACCAACATAACCACATTAAGTCACATCTCATCACATGAAACAGATTTGACTTGTAAATTATATACATATGTGTCTGTGTATGGATGCAGACACATACATACACATTCCTAAACAAACTCTTTAAAGCTTTCTTGCTTAGATTAGCCTCTTTGCCCATAGACTTCTACTTTCACAAGAAACAAAAGTATATTGACTATCTCCTTTCAGGATAAATCCTAGCACTTCTTTTACCCTTTCTATTTCTTGTTTGTTTTCTGCTCCAGTAACTTCACTTGTCTTTCTGTCATCTGCAAGATACTAGAAAAAAACCCAAGATACCAGAAAAAAAAACACTCAGAAAAGTAGCATGTCCAGAACAAGCTGTTTTCTTGGTATCACCCATAGAAGCATGACTTTTACTTTGGACTAATACTTTTTTCCCAATAATGTTAGCAGACTTAAACCACCCTGCATGCAATTATTTGCACACACACCATTTGTGTCACTGCATTTGCATTGACACTGAGGTATGTGAATATGCAAACTGCTATCTATGTATTTTTGAAAATGGTATACAAGCTGGGTATCTACTTGCAAGTTTGGAATAAATACCTTAAAATCTGATTACAAGATATTAACACTTATAATTTATGTAATACATATAATTTATGTATTCAGTTGAGACGCAACAGAAGAACTGACAATTTATAAATCCATTTGCACTAAGAAACAATGGCTAGTTCTTTAGAAACTGTTAATAGGACAATCAGAATAAAAAGTGCTTTTAAAGCCAGTTCCTCCTTCCATTCCTTGCTAAGTTCAGACTCCAGAGCTATGTCCCACTTTGCAGCACATTTTCCTTTATGTCTTTTCCTGATGCAAGAGTTTATGACACACTCAGATTTGGCTGTTCAAATGGGCAACTGAGATCTATTTGCAATGGGATGATACAGCAAATATTTTTTGTTTGTTTGTTTGTTTTGTTTTTTTAAATGTAAATGAATTTGCAGTGTTGGAGCCAAATTAAAATATGTTGGTTGGTATACTAAAAGCACCTAAAAGCACTAAAATTATGTGTCTACAATAGGAGTAATAACATTCCTAATTCCCCCACAGACTGCTCTCTCTCCTCCAACTTTTCTCTCTCCTCCATCCCCTGCTTCTGAGCTTGAGCGAAGGTGAGTTTCTTGTCCCAGTTTTGAAGAGCCAGTGAAAATACAAAACACCTGAATGGTATTATGTGCCACAAAGACCCTCCTCCATGCATATGTGCATCTCACCCTTCCCATGATATTTTCTTAAGTATCTATTTAACTTCTAATGATGAATATACCTGCAAGAACTTTTAAATCTTTAGCACTGTTTTTTTTTTTCCAACATTACTTCCCGGGAAGAAGGCCAACAACTCACATTCTTAAAGCCAGTTGGGTAGCTGGGCCTGCTCTGTTGAGCATTCAACAAGTGAATGTCGGCCAGCAGGCTTGCAGCAGCTGTGGTCCACTGCAAGGTGCTCTGGCAGCCTCAGATGCTCCTGGCCCAGCTGTTAGCCCTGTTGCAGAGCCAGAGGTGGCCTGCCCCTGTGGCGAAGGCGAGGGTGCAGGTTCGCTCGAGATGCTTCTCACCCTGTGTTCCTGCTGCTTTGGTGGCATTTGGGCTACAGAGGAGGAGGCTGTTGAGGAGCCAGCCCAGAAGAGAGCCCAACTGGCTCAGCACCTCCTTGTGTCCCTGTAGCCATCAGGGCTGCCGTGCCAGCGCCCCGGGTTCTCAAATAACTACTGCCAAACCCAAACCACCTCTCAGCGCACTGTAGGGAACTCTCACGGCACCCACACACGTGCACGCACACACACACACACACACACACACACACACAGACACTGCGCTCTCCACCACTTGCACTTTTATGTGTCTGAACCCTCATGCAGGCTCTAAGAATTCCTATAGAGTAAAATCACCAACATCTGCCAAAATGGCTTATGGACAGTTACTGATGATGGACAATCTGCAGTCAAATTTTAAATCAAGCACTTATGGCCCTGTTTTATTCCAGCATGTCTTTAACTTTTGGTAAATTTTGTAAGAAATTATCATAAAATCCAACTACCAGTAATGACTATGAAACTCCACAGCTTTCGTGCTGCCGGAGCACGCCGTCTTGCATTTCTCAGAAACATTTGCCATCTGTTTGAAGAAGAGGATTCCCTACAGCATTTTTTTTTCATTTTAATGATGGAAATAGCATAACGATTCAGTCCAATAGCTTTCCTAACTGCAAGCTCCTGGCATGCAGGAACTGTGAGAAGAATTAGGTTTGACACTTCACCATACTCTGAAGCTGACAAAAGCCTGCAGGCTTTTTAAGGCACTAACAAATAGCTGTAAATGATTACACTGGACATGAGCACTGAAACTTCAGGTGTAAAAGCTGAATTTGAATATTGTGACCCTTACACATACTCTAAAACTTTGCATTTCTCTTGAGGGCTGGAAATCTGGATTGAAATACAATTGTACTGAAAGCTCCTGCTATTTGTGTTTAGCCTATGTGACTTATGCCACTACGATTACTTCTGCTTTTTGTGTGCTGCTGTTTGCTTTTCCTGAGATCTCTGCCCGGCAGAGACCAGCAGCCATTTTTCATGGAGCTGCTGTACTCTGTAGCAGAAGACAGATGCAGTAGAGATGCTTTTTCTTATTATTATTAAAAACGGAAATGTTTCATGTAGAAATTGTTTGCTTACTGCAGAAGGACATTTGTACTGTGAAAAGTGATCCAGACACGTGAATATATATATATATATATATGCGTGTGAGTGTGTGTGTACATCATCAGCTGAAATGGATTTAGATATTGTTACAGCTTATGAGGGGCGGGAAGAAGGAAAGTCACTATTTTTTATGCTCTAATTCTCCTTTCAGAGTTAAAAGCATTACCAGGAAGTCTTTAATAGAGCCTAGTTGAGAATTTCTCATCTTTTTTTTTTTTAATTGGATAATGTCAATTTTTACTTATAATTTTTCATAAAAAAAAAAGGTTCAGAAAGTTCTCTTTTTTATCAATTCACAGGAAAAAGTCCATTTTACTACAGAACTGACTCTTTTCTGGACATCCATACAGTTTAATATCTTGTCTTGTTTCAATTTCCTTCCAAAATAGGTTTATCAATATTTTATCTAGAGTTGGATTGTAGTTAATAAGGACCTAAGAGACCTAAGTAATTCACATTAAAATGTAAAATAAAAGACATAATCCTGGTTGAGATTACTTTTTAAAAAATCATTACAGTTTAAATCAATAAGCACTACAAATCTAGCAGAAACCCCAGTATTTTCTATTAATTTGTTGTTTTGGGGGATATAATGCTTGCCTATGAAATTTTCCCTCATACAGAAACGTGAGTAGTTTTGTTGTTATTGTTGTAAAGTACTATCAAATTCCAGTACCATCGTGCCAGAGAAAATTTGTTTTGAAAAGCTTTTAAAGATAAAGAGCTTAACAACACTCCCACTTGTACGGCCCAGAAAATTGCTTTGATAATCACAAAAGCTGAAGTAGCTGAAGAAGTAGAAACAGACTAAATGTTTAGACAGTGAATTATCTACCTCTTAATAGAAAACATGTTCACAATTTTGCCTTGCAGAACTCTAATGAAGAACCAGGGTGGACTGGGGATAGAGCACATGTGAAAGACACAGTGTGAGAAATCAAGGGGTTAAAGAATGTAATATATCAACTATGATACCACTGTCTGTAAAATGCAATGATAGTAATATATTAAATACATATAAAAACTAAAAAATATGTTTGTATTTATTTAATATAGCTTCTTCCAAGCTACATTCCTTTCCCAGTTTATTTCCTTTCAAATATTATGCACTTAGCATTGCAATATTTTTCCTTTAGTTACGTAAATACAGATTAATAGCCACTATTTCATTTTCCTAGTTGTCTCTTCACTATCTCAGTGACTTTTTGCCAGAGTACTCTTCTGGTTCAGGCCAAAGGGATGTAGAACCAAAAATACTACAGACTTCAGTGAACATCTCCACTCTGAATAAATTCTATAGAGGGTATGCAGACCAGTGAACAAGTTACCCAGGCAGACTGTGGAATCCTCATCTTTGGGGATACTGGAAATGGCCCAGAGCAACCCACTGTAGTTGACCCTATTTTGAGCAGGCAGTTTGGACTCGATGACCTCCAGGAGCCACTGCCGATCTCAGCTATTCTTGATTTAGCTTTCATATTGTGAGATTTTGGAAGGAAATGACAGCACCTTGGTCACCACTCACTGCAAGGTGAGAAACCTTGTAAAGATTTGTACAACCTACAAGCACAGACTTTATGAAATGGAGCCCAATTTTCAAAATAGGTTGACATATGGTTGCTGCCACTTAAGAAACCAAATCTTAACTTTAAAGGTCCTGTGTTTCTCTTTAAGAATATTAAAAAGCTAGCATTTTTGTTTGATACCCTATAAATAACATTGTCCATGTTTTTTGTTATGTAGTAAACCCTGCAATCACATTCTAGTGTTGTATCACATCTGCCACGGTTCTTAGCACTTTCTCCACACAGTTGTTCTTCACTGAGACTCATAAATCCACATAAGTGGACAGTCTCCATTAGATGCACATTAAGAAAGATCTATGAGATGCTCAAGTTGTGTTTTTGTGGTTTGCTTAGCCAAACAGTTACATCTGAGTTAATATTTAAACACTCATTAGTTCCCCAGTGCACTGCTCCATAGCAGAGTCATTTCCTCTTATCTTAACAAAATTCCTATTTCAGATATAACGATCTAAAGGGGGCTTTGCATGGGCTGGAATACAAAACCTTTTACATTATAATGATTTGAGTAAAATTACTTTTTTTTTTTTTTTTTTTTTTAAGAAAGTCTAATGCACAGAGCCACTTTGAATGGAATAGCATTTTGCACTTCGGAGATTGTATTGCATGGACAATAAGACGTGCAAAATAATAAAAAAGCCCGTCTTAGTAATAAAAAGTGAACATTCATATCTTAAATAGCTACTGTGATTACTCCTGCAGAACAACTGGTGCGTATCACAGGCTCAGAGCTCTCTGTAATTACAAGACATGGGCATTTTACAAGACACATCCTGTGCTCCTATTCTAAGAAAATTGTCAGGAAATCAATGGACTAAAAATTCAGGTTTTATGTAAAGTGAAATTTAGACTAAGGTATCCATGTATTACCAGCAAAAGTATGACTTTTTTTTTCAGTTATGAAGACAATGAAGAAAGAATGTGTCCTATTCCAAACATAATAAATAGCCCATTAAAACTGAAAAACATGCTATCCTCAGACTGTAGTCAAGATGGACCTTAATAACGCAAGGAAAAATATAGATGGTGTTGAAAGGGTGTAAATACAGCCTTATCTACTGCCTACCCCACGCTGTAATGACTCTGGGTCTGGGAGTGAATATATTTCAAGCTCTGCCAAGACTTTGCAGCAAATTAAAATGGAATAACTGGATATATTTGTCAGCATTGGAACACTCATGTAGAACACTTGGATGATCACTATGTTGAGCGAATTTTGTAACCAGTATGTGGAATTTGGCTGCTCTTACACTGAGAGGTTGAAGACTTGACTTCTGGATTTAGTCCAGTTATAGTCAAGGCTGCTGTTGCTGTAAATCATTTGAGCGTTATGAAAGAATCTCTGCTCGGCTGACTACACTAGCAAGGCAAAATGAAGGGCTTTAATCAGTAAAAGCTCTTCCACAGCTGGAGAGCAGAAACAGTGATACGGACTGTTGAAACAACCCTGGCAAACTGGTATGGAGTCATCTTCATATTCCCATTAACCTCAGGAGCTTTAGCAGCCTCAGACTCCCATGTGGTTCATCATACAGAAAGCCCACGTTCCCAGTATTTAGGCAGTGTGACTACCTTGGGGGGAACGTTAAGGCCGGTGGGAGGTTTCCCAGGGCTATTCACCCAGGGCTATTCAGTGGCACATTGCTAATTATTTATAGTTCAGGTTGGAGCACAGGTTGCCCACATGTGACGTAGCAGTTGTGCAGCCCACTGCCCAGGGACACGTATCTTGGGGCTGCACAGGACAATACACTGGATCCTGCCCCATCCTAGTGGGAATTATGCAGTATCACTGCCTTTTATGTCACAAAAGGAGGCAGGACCGTAACGGAGCCCATATCTCTTTCAGCAGCGTCCACAGGCGGCTGACGCTCTGTGACCCACACGTCACCCCTCCCCTCTCACAGCTCCTGCTGCCTCAGTTCTTGGCTTGCTGCCAGCTCAGGCAGAGCCGGCGCCGCAGCGCCCGCCCCGCTCCTCCTGGCCCTGCCCCAGCCGCGCGCTGCGCAGCCCGCGCCCCGGCTCGCC
>JAWLRI010000894.1:568943-579191 GCA_034781795.1 Crypturellus tataupa | reverse complement strand
CATCACTTTTCCAGGGATGGAGGTGAGGCTGACCGGCCTGTAGTTGCCTGGGTCCTCCTTCTTGCCTTTTTTGAAGACTGGTGTAACATTGGTTTTCTTCTAGTCCTCCAGCACCTCCCCTGTTCTCCAGGATCTTTCAAAGATGATGGAGAGCGGCTTAGCTATGACATCTGCCAGCTCCCGCAGCACTCTGGGGTGCATCCCATCAGGGTCCATGGATTTGTGGGTATTGAGTTTCCTTAGGTGCTCTCTGACCCAAAATATATTAATACTTAATACTTAATATTAATATATTATTAATAAGTATATTAATACTTATAATTTGTGTAATGCATATAATTTATATATTCAGTTGAGAATTTACAGAAGAATGGATAATTTATATATCTATTTGCACTAAGAGAACAATGGTTAGTGCTTTAGAAACTGTTAATGGGACAATCAGAATAAAAACTGCTTTTAAAGCCGGTTCCTCCTCTCCCTCCTTGCTAAGTTCAGACTCTAGAGCTATGTCCCTCTTTGCAGTACATTTCCCTGCCTTTCCTGAAAGGCACATTTCCGTGCCTTTTCCTGATGTGGGAACTTAGGACACACTCAGATCTAGTTGTTCAAATGGGCAACTGAGATATATTTGCAATGGGATGACAGGGTAAATATTTTCAAAGCTTTTTTTTCTTTCTTTCTTCTTTAATGCAGATGAATTTGCAGTGCTGGAGCCAAATTAAAGTCTGTTGGTATAGTAAATGTACCTAAATTGTGTATCTACCATAGGAGTAGTAACATTCCCCCACAGCCTGCTCTCTCACATCCAACTTTTCTCTCTCCCCCATCCCCTGCTTCTGGGCTTGAGCAAAGGTGTGTTGCATGTCCCCATTTTGAAGAACCAGTGAAGATATCAACCATCTGAATGGTGTTATGTGTCACAAAGACGCTCCTAGATACATACGTGCATCTCACCCTTCATATGATATTTTATTAAGTATTTAACTTCCAATGACTAAAATACCCCCAAGAACTTTTAAATCTTTAGCACTGTTTTTTTTTCTAACATCACCTCCAGGGAAGAAGGCCAACAACTCGTATTCTTAAAGCTAGCTGGACCTGCTCTATGGAGCTTGACAACTTTGACAATGGATATCGGCCAGCAGGTTTGTGGCAGCTGTGGTCCACTGCAAGGTGCTCTGGCAGCCTCACATGCTTCTGCCTCAGTCATTGGCCCTGTTGCAGTGCTAGAGGTTGCCAGCCCCTGTAATGAAGGTGAGGGTGCAGGTTCGTTTGAGATATTTCACACCCTGCTGCTTTGGTGGAGCAGTGTACCTGCTGCTTTGGTGGCATTTGGGCTGTGGAGGAGCAGGCTGCTGAGGAGCCAGCCCAGAGCAGGGCACAGCTGGCCCAGGTCCCTTCATGTGTCCCTGTAGCCATCGGGGCTGTCATGCCAAAGTCCCAGCTTCTCAAATAACTACTGCCAAACCCGAACCACTGCTCAGCGTACTATAGGGAACTCTGATGGCATCCACACATGTACATATACACACACGCAAACTGCATTTTTGGGAGGGATCCTCCCAGCTGCTGCACTCTCCACCACTTGCACTTTTCAGGTGTCTGAACCCTGAACCATGTCTTTAACTTTTGGTAAATTTTATAAGCAATTATCATAAAATCCAACTATCAGCATAAAACACAGCAATGACTATGAAACTCCACAGCTTTCCATGCTGCCAAAGCACGCCGTCTTGAATTTCTCAGAAACATTTGCCATCTGTTTGAAGAAGATTCCCTACAGCATTTTTTTTTTTTTTTCATTTTAACGATGGAAATAGCATAATGATTCAGTCCAATAGCTTTCCTAACTGCAAGATGCTGGCATGCAGGAAAATTTCAGGTGTAAAAGCTGAATTTGAATATTGTGACCCTCTAAACACACGCTCTGAAACTTTGGGTTTCTCTTGAGGGCTAGAAATTTGGATTGAAATACAATTGTATGGAAAGTTCCTACTATTTGTGTTTAGCCTATGTGACTTATGTCACTACAATTACTTCTGCTTCTTGTGTGCTACTGCTTTCTCTTTCTGAGATCTCTGTTTGACAGAGACCAACAGCCATTTTTCAGGGAGCTGCTGTAGACTGTAGTAGAAGACAGATGCAGTATAGGTGCTTTTACTTATTATTATTAAAAATGGAAATGCTTCATGTAGAATTTGTTTGCTTACTGCAGAAGGATGTTTGTACTATGAAGAGTGATCCAGACACATGAATATATATATATATATAAACACACACACCTCTTCAGCTGAAATGTATTTAGATATTGTTACAGCTTATGGGGGGGAGGAAGGGAAGTCACTACCTCTTATGCTCTAATTCTCCTTTCAGAGTTAAGAGCATTAGCAGGAGGTCTTTAATAAAGCTCAGTTGAGAATTTCTTATCTTTTTTTCCCCCCATCAGATAACATCAACTTTTACTTATAATTTTTCATGAAAAAAGGTTCAGAAATTTCTCATTTTTTACCAATTCACTTCACAGGAAAAAATCCATTTTACTGCAGAATGGACTCTTTTCTGGACATCCATAGAGTTTAATATCTTGTCTTGCTTTAATTTCCTTCCAAAATAGGCTTATCAATATTTTATCTGGAGTTGGCTGTAGTTAATAAAGACATGAGAAATTCACATTAAAATGTAAAATAAGAGACAAAATCCTGGTTGGGATGATTTTAAAATCACTACATTTTATTAATAAGCACTACAAATCTAGCAGAAACCCCAGTATTTTCTATTAAGTTGTTGTTTTCGGGGATATAGTGATTGTCTATGAAATTTTCCCTCATACAGCTGAGAAACGTGAGTAGTTTTGTTTTTATTGTTGTAAAGTGCTATCAAATTCCAGCACCATGATACCAGAGAAAAATCATTTTGAAAAGCTTTTAAAGACAAAGTGCTTAACAACACTCCCACTTGTACTGCCCAGAAAATTGCTTTGATAATCATAAAAGCTGAAGTAGCTGAAGACATAGAAACAGACTAAATGTTTAGACAGCAAACTTAATACAAAACGTGTTCACAGTTTTGCCTTGTGGAGTTGTAATGGAGAATTAGGGTGGACTGGGGATGAAGCACATCGACACAATGTGAGAAATCAGGGGTTAAAGCACATAATATACCAACTATAATACCACTGTCTGTAAAATGCAATGATAGTAATATATATTAAATATATGTAAAAATAAAAAAAAAGTTTGCATTTATTTAATATAGCTTCTTCCCAGCTATATTCCTTTCCCAGCTTCTTTCCTTTTAAATATTATGCACTTAGCATTGCAATATTTTTCATACATAGATTAACAGTCACTATTTCATTTTCCTAGTTGGCTCTTCACTATCTATCTCAGTGACTTTCTGTCAGAGCACTCTTTTGTTTCAGGTCAAAGGGATGTAGAACCAAAAATATTACAGACTTCAGTGAACACCTCCACTCTGAATAAATTCTATAGGGGATACACAGATCAGTGAACAAGTTATCCAGGCAGACTGTGAAATCCTCATCTTTGGAGATACTCAAAGCTGTGCCAAAATACTTAAATGACCCAGAGCAACCCACTGTAGCTGATCCTATTTTGAGCAGGGGGGTTGGACTCGATGACCTCCAGGAGCCCCTGCCAATCTCAACTATTCTTGATTTAGTTTTCACATCTCTATAGCAAACTGTGAGACTTCGGAAAGAACTGTCAGCATCTTGGTTGTCACTCACTGCAAGGTGAGTAAACCTGCAAAGATTGTACAACCTACAAACATAGATTTTATGAAATGGGATCCAATTTTCAAAACAGGTTGGCATATGATTGCTGCCATTTAAGAAACCAAATCTTAACTTTAAAGGTCCTGTGTCTCTCATCAAGAACATTAAAAAGCTAGCATTTTTGTTTGATACTCTATAAATAACATTGTCCACATTTGTTGTAATGTAGTAAACCCTGCAATCACAACCTAGTGTTGTGTCACATCTGCCACAGTCCTTAGTACTTTCTCCAAACAGTTGTTCTTCACTGAGACTCATAAATCCACATAAGTGGACAGTCTACATTAGATGCACATTAAAAAAGATCTATGAAATGCTCAAGTTATGTTTTTGTGGTTTGCTTAGCCAAACAGTTATATCTGAGTTAATATTTAAACATTCATTAGTTCCCCAGCGCACTACTCCATAGCAGAGTCATTTCCTCTTATCTTAAGAAAATTCCTGTTTCAGATATAATGACATAGAGGGGGCTTTGCATAGGCTGGAATACAAAAGCTTTTACATTATAATGATTTGAGTAAAATTACTTTTTTTTTTTTTTTTAGAAAGTCTAATGCACAGAACCATGTTGAATGGAATAGCACTTTGCACTTCAGAGATTGTATTGCAGGGACAATAAGACATGAAAAATAGTAATAAAAAGTGAACATTAATATCTTAAATAGCTACTGTGATTACTCTTGCAGAACAACTGGTGCATATCACAGGCTCAGAGCTCTCTGTAATTACAAGATATGGGCATTTTTACAAGACACATCCCGTGCTCCTATTCTAAGAAAATTGTCAGGAAATCAATGGATTAAAAATTCAGGTTCTATCTAAAGTGAAATTTTGACTGAGGTATTTGTATCAGCAGCAAAAGTATAACTTTTTTTTCAGTTATGAAAACAATGAAGTAAGAAAAGAGAATGTGTCCTATTCCAAACACAATAAACAGCCCATTAAAACTTAAAAACAAGCTATCCTCAGACTGTAGTCAAGATGGATCTTAACAACACAAGGAAAAATATAGATGGTGTTGAAAGGCATCCTATAAATACAGCCTTACCTACTGCCTACTACTGCTGTAGTGACTCTCATAGTGACTCACTATGCTGTGCAAATTTTGTAACTGGTATGTGGAATTTGGCTGCTCTTACACTGAGAGGTTGAAGACTTGGCTTCTGGATTTAGTCCAGTTATAGTCAAGGCTACTGTTGCTGTAAATCATTTGAGCGTTACAAAAGAATCTCTGCTAGGTTGACTACACTAGCAAGGGAAAATGAAGGGCTTTAATCAGTAGAAGCTCTTCCCCAGCTAGAGAGCAGACACAGTGATATGGACTGCTGAAACAGCCCTGACAAACTGGTACAGTCATCTTCATATTCCTATTAACCTTGGGAACTTCAGTGGCCCCAGACTTCCATGTGTTTAATCTTCATAAAGAAAGCCCACGTTCACAGTATGTAGACAATGTAAATACCTTGGGGGAAATGTTAAGGTCGGTGGGAGGTTTGCCAGGGCTATTCACCAGCAGCACATTACTAATTATTTATAGTTCAGGTTGGACCGCAGGTTGCACAGATGTGACGTAGCAGATGTGCAGCCCACTGCCCAAGGGCACATATCTGGGGATGTACAGGACAATACACTGGATCCTACCTGATCCTAGTGGGAATTACGCAATGTCACAGTCTTTTATGTCACAAATAGAGGCAGGACTGTAACTGAGCCAACAGCTCTTTCAATAGTGTCCACAGGTGGCCAGTGTTTTGTGACCCACATCTCCCCTCTCATAGTTTCTGCTGCCTCAATTCTTGGATTGCTTCCAGCTCAGCAAGACCCCGTGCTGCAGAGCTGGCTCTCCTCCTCTTGGCCACTTGCACCAGCCAAGGGGTTGCACAGCTCCCACCTCAGCTCGCACAACTTGGCCGCTCGGTCTGGTATTGCAGGAAAGAAGAGAGTCCAGGACAGGCACAGTAGGATGAGTTTTGTCCTCTGGCTCCTCTTGTGGTCACATTTATGCTGCACCAAGGGGACCATGGCATGATTTAACTTGTCTGCCAAAGGCCACAGGAACTGCTCAAGACTAGTAAATCTTGTGGACAAGCTCTATATGGAGCTCACATTAAAACATGAATTACCAGATAAAAACAGTCCACGAAATGCTTTTCAGTAGTCTAAATGATGACACAAATCCCTTCTACAAAAAATCAATAAACATTCCTTGGTGATATCTGGGCCTAAACTCTCCAAGAATCTGAAAAAAAATAGATGCCAGTTCTCAAATCTGCTCTAAACTATGCTGTGCAAGAGTCCCATAAAGGCCCTTCTGTTAGCCAGATATTCTGGAATATCACAACATGCTGGCAATTAACTTTCCCATTATAGAGTGATTTCTCATCTCAGTGTAACTACGCATTTAAAAACTCAGAGTTTTCTAGTCAAACACATGGTTGTTGTTCCAAGTAGTATTTTTGATGGGATGATGTTTCCTTTAAAATACTACTTTTTTTCCACTGCACATATGAACAGAAAAATGAATTTTCCATCCTCTAGTTCAGAAGCCTATGTGTTTTTGTTTTGATTTTGAGAACTCAAGGTTTAGTGTAAATATTTTTCCACAAAAAATCTATCATTTTCTGATTAGCTGCACCTTTTAATATGATAAGTTTTTTTAATGAGTAACCTCTACAATGTGATCCAAAGGATCTTGCATAATTTCAGAATATTCTTACTTGCTTCATATCCAAGTGAAACAGATACCAATCTCCCAGAAAATTTATATGCTAATTCAGTATTTCTTAAAGGATCTCTTCTATTAAGCTCCCTGCCATTGGATTGGAATGGATTAGGCATATTCTTGGTATAAAGATTCTGGATGCAATGCAGAGGACACAACCAGCAAGAGTTGGAGCAGTCATGCACAGAAAGCTGTTTGTAGCTAATTGAAATGGGATTCCTAGTCCCAGACTCTGTAACTTGGAAATCTGTTGCAAATCCATGAATATATACATGGTGGTGCTGGAATGAATCCAAGAAACTGATGTTGCTGTTTCTCTGATTCAATGATCATAGAGCCAATAATATGCATAAATGGGCATTAATGTGGCTGAAATTTGCTGACTATTTTTTTTTGACTATTTCAGAATTGCCACTTTTTGGGAGGTGTTTAGGGTAAAAATACCTTGGACAAATGTTCTAAATATATTATTAGATTATAATTTGTTATTATAATTTTAAAAATATATATAAATTACTCAAATGAAAGTTTCACTTATTTATGCTTCAGAGAAGCATTCTAGGAACAGACACTAATTATTCTGGCCTGCCTTGCACTTCCTGACCTTAATTCTTCACTAGAATCAAGCATCTGATCTGAACACTATGCTAAAGTTAACAAGTTATTGCCAGCTATCTAAACATCAGCTGAAAAAAGTTCATCATTAATGAGAACTCTTCAGTAACACAAGGCAGCCCAGTTCACCCTGGGTCTTAACTTTGAAAATGAAAATCTGTGCCTTCTACGATCTCTTCTCTGTGGGCAGTGGGGAAGAGCCGTCTTCGAAGATCAGGCTGGCCTATACTGCTCCCTCAAAGAAGCTCAGCACACAGGAGTCTTGTCCCTATCTGAAGAAGATGCAGAGAGAATGAGAAGGGAGTGGAGACATCCCTGAATTTACATATATATGCACATTATATTATTCTGCTTTCCTAGAGACAAATTTCCACACAGCACAGCATCCCATGCCGAAGTGTTGTGCTCCACAGAACTGCTCCTAATGGAAAATGAGGATTTCTACAAAAAAGCTTATTTAGCTGGGATCTTCTCAGATAATACATGTTATCTGAGGCTCTTTGGGGTACCAATGCATTAAAAATTAGCAAGATAGAAAATAAATATGTTGGGAAGGAGCACGTGGCTTAAGAGTTCTCTAAGGTTAGAACGTTAATAATTTGGACTTTTCTTTCAATATGAAAAAGTGATAATAAAGTATAACAAACAAAGTATAATAACAAAGTATAAAAAAAGGTTGCTCTAAAAGCACCACATTTTCAAGAAATTGATCCTATCTCTTGATACTATGAAAAATTCCTGTGTTCTGGAAAAGTGTGTAAGATCTAATGCTCTATTCTTAGAAACTTGATGTGTTTAAAGAAGCTTAAAAAAATCTAGCAGTGATGCATGGTCAACTGAAGTGAGAACAGCTCTTCTATTTCTCAGGGAACTCAGGGAAGGAAAATCCATTCTTCTTTACTTAAAGAAAAGAGGAAAGAAATAAAGAGCCAACCCCCAAACTGTCTAGTCACTGCAATCTAGTCACACACATAATGAGCAAATAGTAGTTCCAGCTACTTACTATAACATCATGGTTCAGTTATTTAATTCCTGGACAGTTCAGGGAGGTAAAATCAACATTCACTTGGTGGAATTTGTTTGCTTTTCTGTTCATCCCTCCATTGTTTTTCCAGTCTATCAAGAATTCTACAGGAAAAGAGTATTTGTTTTCCTTTGGAGTTAACAGAAAGTACAGCATGTTACCCAGAAAAGACCACCTTACACATTGCTGTTTTCCTGAGTTGCATGAACAGGATTCTGCCTCCAATAAGTTGCTTATGTATACATACCATAACAACCTCATACTTTAGAGTGGATCAACTTTAGGAATAATAATAGAAAAAGTTTAACAAAAATAGTGCACTTTTTTCAGATTTTTTTCTGATCCTGTAGGCTTTCATCTAATCTGCAGGAAAATGAACGTATAGATCAAAGAAAAGCCTGCACCAAAATACTAAGAACATAATGTATCTACCTGCCACATTAGGAAGGCAAGTAGAACAACTGACTTTGAATATGATTTATATGCTTGTTGATCAGGATATATATATAAATACATATATGCACACACATACTTTTGCTCAATTCCAAGTCTCTCCAAGTTCATTTGGAATAACCCTGGAGATACAGTGGCACAATAGAACAGCTTCTGGTCTAAATATCATGTCAGGCTCATAATGACAGTGATTAATCTGCAAATTTAGCACTCTGTAAAAAACATTCACTGCTGAGATGCCAAGAGCGCAAAACCCTCCTGGAGGAATGGCCTGACCACTTGTGGGGAACGCGATGATTTCACCATCCCCAGGACCAAGACGTGCATGGCCTCAGATGTAGGGGTCTGTTTGTGGCTGTGCTACCAAACACATGTTCATGTAGCAAACACCGATACACTCAGAGCTGGCATGCGCAAGCGCAGAGACAGTTAAGCATATGGAACTGCACTGAGAGGGGGACTTGCTCACCAGAGATGGGGAGGCAGAAAGGTCCTTTATGGAAATACTGCTGCTAACAGGGCTATCGTCATTAAGACCCAGATTTTGCTGATCTTGCTCATGCTGAATATCATCTGCTTGGGACACATCCATGTCACTAAATTCAAGGGACAGGGCAGGGGCTCCTGGGAGGCGGTGAGGCTCATTGCCCTGCTGAGTCACTTGTTCAGCGCCTGCATAGACCCCAAATTGCCAAGTGCATTTCCACATCATCTATTTAAGTCTCCAATGAAAACAGCTGACAGAACCTGAAAAAATGACATTGATTGTCATCTTGCCATAATTTCTGCAGCAAGACTACTCTTGCATATTCTCACCAACAATTTGACTGTTTCAACCTCTAAACTTTTACCTAATGACTAGAGTCCTTGTCCTGGGATGCATATTCAGCATGTGCTGCAGCTGCTTTAGCCGTATTCTTGGATGCTCAAAGGCAAAGTGCTTGCCTAGACTTCTGGTGCTTTGGAATTGGTATCCCAATGGCATGGACACACCAGTTTGGCTAGGTTATTTGACAAATGCTTATGATGTGTCTCATCAAATCTGAACATTCATTGTATGATATAGCTGATGAACCTTATATTAAGACAACCTTATTTTAGTTAAATGCAGAGTAAAAATTCCCCTGTAAGTTTCCTGTACCTGTGACTGGTTGCACTGAAACTCTTAAGGGCTATGCTCTCTGGTTGCTGTGTCCTGATGAGCCCAAGCAGAGCTCTGGCTGTTCTGCTGCACTGTGTGCAGCGGCTGTGCATGTGGGTCAGCTGCCTCCACCTGGGTATGTTAGTCTGTAATCCCAATAATCACCCGCACACTCAACCTGGTGGTTTAAAAGCAAGCTTTATTAGCCGGTCAGTCGGTGGCAGACCTCTTACAGTTGGTCCCGAGATCTGCGCTGTCTGAGGAGAGGTTCGTGTTTTTATAGACAACTGCAACTTCCTCGTTAAACGTTATTTATGACAACCATTATTTACGACTAATCCCCCCCCTTCACAATCCCCTTTCTGTTTGGCAAATTCGGAATCTTATCTCATGGTCCCAGCAAGAGCAGGAGATCACAGAATCATAGAATCATAGAATGCCTAAGGTTGGAAGGGACCTCTAGAGGTCATCTAGTCCAACCTCCCTGCACACGC
>JAWLRI010000894.1:554195-565225 GCA_034781795.1 Crypturellus tataupa | reverse complement strand
GCCTGCTCACGAAAGCTGTCCCGAGCTGTAAAACAACACAGATTTGATCCGAAAAATATAAGGTCTTTGTTCTGTGATCTCTCTCATGGACAGTATCCCTGAAAATTATAGTTCTGTTTTCCCACTGCAGGTAAGAGTAAGATCTAGTACATGTCTGTAGTACGGATACTGTGATTCCCACAACCATCAACACATTTCAAGGTTTAGTGCTTAAAATTACAATATTAAGGGTGTAATGGCAAAAGATGAATAAGAGAACTTTTTCCTTTTCTCAAGTTAATGGCAGAAGGATATACTGAAAGACACATCAAGTGTCATGGGGCCATTCAAGAGAAATGAATGTTCTAACTCTTCCCAGAGCGCACTCCATGTATTCACCTGAAGCCATAGACCACACAGCCTCAACTTTTTTTTTAAATTATTTTACCTTCTATATATGTGATCCTACCTTTTCAACTTAAAGAAAATAATGTAAATTAATTTGATTTTTAGGGTATAGCATTCAGCATGCAAGTCCCTCATACAGCAAGTATTTAATTCTTACATGTCAAACCGTATTCAAACAGACAAGGACACTAACACAGCAAAGCTATCTTTTCATTTTGCTGTGAAATCACTACATCAAATTCACTGTTGCTATTTCAGTAGCAACATCTGATTTTGCAAACAAAAGATTAGGCTGCTAGAATACGCAAGTGTAACTCAGCAGAGCTGTGCCTGCCTGTCTCAGCGATGAATCTGGCTGCAAGACTTCATTATTTAGATTGTGAATTGCTAATGTGAGGAACTATTTCTCTGTTTGTTTGAGAAATGCTTCAGATACTTCAGCCACATCATAAATAATAAATAAAATATCAACTAGGAGTCTCAGGGAAGGGGAAGACTGCATGTAAGGGAGAGGGATGCTTTGTGCGAGTACAGAAAAGCCTCGCTCCAGCTCTCTTCCTCAGATTCAGGGAAATAAAAAAAAAAACAATTGCTTAGGTAGAATTTGGTCTTTAATTAGAGGTTCAGTCTGAACTGATTTGGGTTATCCAGGAATAATTCAACATAGTCGCCCCAGAGTTGGCCTTCCTGCAGATCCCATTGTGTTCATGAAGGTCTGTGAAAATCCGCAGAAGGCAACGAACCGCATGAAGAACTTTTATGGCCCCTTTTTCAGCTCTGCTCGGGAAAGAGATCACTGAAAAGGTGCCGGGAAGGTAGACACGGTTGCTACCACGCTCTGGACAGTGTGCCTCACCACAAGATGCTGAGGAGGTCGCCCGTCTAGACGATTTCCCAAGCAGGTCCCACCAGTGGGCGCTGCCTTCCCAACCAGAGGCAGCTGACCCACACGCACAGGCACCGCACGCAGAGCAGCGGAGCTGCCAGAGCTCTGCTTGGACTCATCACCACAGAGCAGCCAGAGAGCACTGCCCCTGAGAGGTTCAGTGCAACCAGTCTTGGGTATGGGAAACTTACAGGGGAATTTTTA
The DNA here is from genome assembly GCA_034781795.1 of Crypturellus tataupa. Taxonomy (NCBI): domain Eukaryota; kingdom Metazoa; phylum Chordata; class Aves; order Tinamiformes; family Tinamidae; genus Crypturellus; species Crypturellus tataupa. The sequence continues at coordinate 563,748 of JAWLRI010000894.1, read as the reverse complement.
CTCTGCACTTAACTAAAATACAAGGTTGAGGCTCATCAATGAATGTTCAGATTTGATGAGACATGACATAAGCATTTGACAAATAACCTAGCCAAACTGGCTGTGTCCATGCCATTTGGGATATCAGTTCCAAAGCATCAGAGGTCTAGACAAGCACTTTGCCTTTGAGCATCCCGAGAATACAGCTGAAGCAGCTGCAGCTCATGCTGAATACGCATCCCAGGGCAAGGACTTCAGAGGACTACAGTCATTAGGTAAAGCTTATTAGATAAAAGTTTAGGGTTGAAATACAGTTAAATAGTTGGTGAGAACATGCAAGAGTCTTGCTGCAGAAATTATGGGAAGATGACAATCAATGTCATTTTTTCAGGAGACCAACATTACACTATAATTATATACAAGGGAAAACATCAGTGCCAAGTGTAATTGAAGCTCCTATTCACAAAGGACATTACCATACGAAATGTCCTGCCTATAAGGGCCTCTGGAACAGTGAGCGCAGTAATAGTTTGGGAACAGCTAGGAAATTAAATGCATTCGCAGTTGAGAAGATAAGGACCACTGTGGGATCTCAGGTCCTTCCACTAGTTTGTCAGTTCTTTGAATGACAGGTATGTTTAATAAACATATTAATTGCTTATTTCAATACATACAGTCTCTGGACACCTGTGAAGACCACAGCTATTTCATGTTAGCAAGTTTCTACCACTGTAAAGTGGTAAGCTGAACTCTTGCACAGAGCTCCTCTGTACACTGATGCATTGTAGAGTTGTGATTACAGAGACATGGGGGTCTCATTTCAGCTTGCCTAACCTGACACTATTTTTAATGCATGTGTATTTTGTATATTCTGCTTTAAAAACACAGGGAAAGAAAAGCTGTCTTTTAGAGATGCAAATGCTCTCAAATAATAGAGGAGTTGACAAAGAGTGTGTATTTAATGAAATGTACTCTTGATTATTACCATTTAGAAGCAATTATCAATGAGTACCTGTGATGATGGTTTATTTACTACAGAATTGATTCAATCATATATTGTTAGGCATAGGATAACTAGGTATAACATTTTTTTCTTCTAATATTACAAAAGTAGTATAGATTAAAGAGAAATGAGTAACTGCAAAAAATGCTTGCACATAATTTATCACTTCATTACTAATCATCTGATCAAAACATCTGCAATACAAAATGTATATATTTTTTGAGATAGTTTTTTTTCCCTACCATCTTGCAACATAGTTGAGCTTGTTATGAAAAGCACCTCCTTTTAAGCAGCGATGCTTTAAAAGAGCAAGTATTTTCTTCTATACATAATTTAAAGAGAAGACTGGAGCATACAAGACTGTGAGTGGAATAAGAATTGTGCACTTTTCCAAATAGGAGAGTCATCCAGAATACGTGATTAGTAGAGGAGCAATAAGACTGAGCAGTTTAATCAGAGAATATATTTCCTTTCTCTCAAGAGTCCAAGAACAGATTTTTCTTCAACCTATTTAGCCAATTTCAGTTTGTCATTTACCTTAGAGATTACACAGAAGTAAGCTAAATCTTAGCCATTTGACATAGTTGTTATGAATTAGTGAAGTTACAGCAGTAACACTGCCTATTTTCCCAAATGTGAAAACACTTCTGATACCAATCATAAAATTTGCTTTTTAGCCAAACATGCCAAAAAGCAGTCTCACATAGGAAATATAAATGGAACAGCATATATAAAGAGAAATGCTTACATGTGTAAGAACTGGTAGCTTTTATGATGGAATTTCTGCTCTGAAACCAGAATATAATACCATACTTTCTTGGATGTGAGGTTTTTGTTTATTTTTTGGTTTAGAGAGATAAGAGCTGTTTTTCAAGATAATTTTGCAATGACCACAACAGCATTTTGGAACACAATTTGGCCAAAAAAACCACTCTATTTAATAAACAAAATCATCCTGCCATATGTATTAGCATTTCAGCTACTCCTCTATACAAAATTACTTCTATATTGGCATATTTTAAGCTGAAGCTTTAACTCTCCCATGCAATTTGCTCAAGATTATCTCTTTTGCTCTTTGTTTAAAGAATAAATAGATAAATAAATAAATAAATAAATAAATAAATAAATAAATAAATAAATACATGCTTTCATGCCTGCAGGACTGTGCTGCTCCAGTGAAAAGGCAGAGATGCTATAGTGCTCATTCAGGTCCCCAGTGTGCAACAGTTGCAGATGACGTTGCAGCTGTATCACCAGCCCAGAGAGGAAAGCCATGCAGGGCCTCCTCAGATACGAAGGTCGCTGCACATGAGGCTCGAAGGAAGTTGTTGGTGAGCACAGTACACAGGCACTGCAGCCTGTGTGTCCATGATGCTTCTGAGGAAGGGGAAATTCAGGAATGAGGCTGACACAGAATCCTGGTTACAGTCGTGCTGTGAGTCTGTTTTCTGGTTTGGGTGCAAGCAAGGACTTTCTGTGAACTTCACAACCTCCCCTCTTCATTTCTGCTCGCCCCCGATCTGTAAAATGAGACTAATCTGCCTGCTTCCCAAAGAGAATGGAATAATTAGCAAGATATTTGCAAAGCCCTGTAGAAGTGCTAAAATGCAGACAGCCAATAGAAAGCCAAGTTAAATACTTCTACAGAAAAAGAAACAGAAAAGTTTAGGAGGAAATCCAAGAATAAACATCTGGCAAAAGAGAGAGGGATGGGAGGCCTTACAGAAAGAACAGAAGAACAGCATTATTCGTTTGTTTTTCCTTTTGTAGAACAAACTGACATGTCAGATGCGAGACAATCTGTTGTTTGTACAGAAAAATTGGGTGAAAAAAGAACAGAAAAGTTTGAACTAGAAAGTCCCTTAAGAAATTAACTGTACAGAGCTAGGAAGTAGATGGAGTCTGGCCTGGCACATCAGAAGTCTCTCAGGACATAGTTGAAAGATCAGTTGAAAGATCCAGGCTGGACAACACTCATGTGTGGATGGAAATATCTTTTTGAGTCTATACAAAGGAAAAAAAGAGAAAGGAAGAAGTTAAGTTTATTCATGAGCTCCAATCCATAATAGTGGCCAGTATTCAAGCATATCTGAAATCAGCTCTCAAAGATCAGAGTGTTTCCTGTTATTTTGTGTCCAGGCTCCCTCTTGCTCTCATGCTCATCTCCCCTTTTTCCCTTTTGCCTCTATTCTCTTTCTTCATGTCTCTTGTGCACTCCCTTATTCATCTTCTGTCCTCCTCAGCCTTCTTCTCTCTCCTCCATTCCCCTCTTCCTTTCTCCTTAGCATTTCAGGAAGTGCCTACATATTCATTTTCATGTTGCCTCACCTTGAGCTATTCTCTCAGCAAGTAATAGCTGGGAAGCTCTAAGGCCTTGGCACTCTTCTTCACTTCTCATGCCTGTAGGTAATGTTCCTGATATTCCTAGTCTTCTTGTTTAGGGAACCAAACCTCTGGTGGTGAATCAAAACCTACAGCTATATGCCATACAAACAGTACCAAAATGGACTTAATTATCTAATGAATGAGTCTTAGTAACTTAGCTCTAAGAAAATTTGAGCTTTTATTAAATATCACAACAAAGAATAGGCAGAACTGGGAAGACCCTAGGAAGCGTAAGGGGCACCAAAACAAAAAAGCCAAAACAGGCTTGTACAAAATTCCAACTTGGGAGCAATGTAAGATAAAATCAAGAGTGATGAAAAGTGGAGGATGATTTTTTCATATTACCTGAGAAAGAGAAACGTTATATAAGTTCTGTGAAAAGGGAAGAGGGACGATTTATGTCTTACAGGGTAGAGGGGGAGCGAGTAGAACAGCACAGCTGAAATGGTTCACCTAGGTGGATGATTGTTGACCATATAATTACTGTTCTCATTTCAAGCTTATTTTCTGCTTCTTATAGCTATGGAAATTTAAAACATGGGCACACAGATTCATATTATCATATGATTTTAAAAGTTGTAGTTTTAAAAAGCAGAACATTGCAAGGCTCAAAAGAACCAACTCAGAATTTCTAGATGACAAAGGTATGAAAGAAATACTCTTCCGTTTCACTGTAAAGTTGCAGTTAAGATATGAGATTCTCCCTAAATGCCAAGAGGAACACAGAGAGATGAAAAACACATACAGAATGAGAATGCACTTCTCTAGAAAAGGTATGGACATAATTGTATATCTGCTCCTGAACCACATGTCGGAAAAAGGTTCTCCAAGGAAATGGTAAGACTAGTTCCAACTTTTCAGGAAAGAGCTTCAAGTGTCTAATTCCAAAAATCACTTCAGGACAAGATTCCTAATGCACATCTAAGTGCCAGCCTCCTTTCTATTCCAGGTTGAGAGTATGTCTCTCTTGATTTTTCCTTTTTTTTTTCTTTTTTTTTCAGTGACGATGTTGGAGTGAAACACTAAGAATAATCTCTGAACGTTTAGCTTAAGAAACAGCAGGTCAGCCTGAGAACATATATGCTTGGCACTGAAAGTCCTTCCATTACCTTACTCTCTGCCCCTTTCTCCAAATTACAAAAATTAGCCAAATGCTTATTCTACTTCTGTCAAATCCAGATAACTTTTCAGACCACAGTTATAAATTAATAAAATCAGGATAATTTCTTTTCTCACTACTTACATCATATTATTGAATGTCAAGCTGGTATGATTCTAGCAGCTTCTCATCAATTCCCCAAACAGGAATCGATGGCAAACAGTAAAATGCTATCTGAAAACAGTAACATATCCTTGGTCAAACAATCTGATTAAAAATAAAAGCTACTCTTCTTTAGGTGGAAACTGTATTGAAAGGAGACACCAGAAGCAAAGTGAAGAGTCTGTAGTAGCTTTGCGGTATGAGCTCTCAAGACTTGTTCACATTAATTGTATGCATGCTTCAGAGAGCTAATATAGTCCAGGATATTTTAACTAATGTACATGGTTGAAATACTAAAGTGCTGAATGCAACTAAAAGTAAATATTTTAAGCATCGATTCTGCAATCCTTTTCTCATCAAATTTACCTAATGTGGGGGAGTTGTCTGAAGAAGGCCCTAATTTTCTAAATCAAACCTTTGCTTCATACTGAAGGATGATCTGTAACCCTGAAAATGACTTTCACAGAGACATTTCTTGACTGTCTTTAGCAGTAACATTTAAACATTGTAGGGTTCAGAAAATCTATGTGTCTTTCCTTCCATCTTCAGTTTAATGATTAATAAGTAAATATCAATAGCATGTTATGCTTACATAATTCTCACAGTTTCATGACCTCAAAGAGCCTCATATATATGAGTAAACTGAGCACCAAAACAGCAGCAAGAAATGTTATGCTAGGAGAAACAAATACACATGCAAAGTTTAACATGTAGATTTGGAAACAGACCGCAGGTGTCCTGCCTCTCAGTTTTCTGTTTTAACTAGGACGCACATTTTCTACATTCAGTCACTGGAAATATTTTGTTTTAGCAAAAATAGAACTAAAACTTAATCAAAATGTGACAGTAAGAAAATCAGATGATGAGAATGCTTGAAGAGGCTCCCTTCAAGGGCTTTTCCATGCATCGTTCCTCCAGTAAACACAGAGAAAACTGGGAGCAGACATTCTGGAGAAAACATTTCAAAGGTTTCCCAGCAGTTTCCTACCTGCACTCTCCACAGACTTTCAAAGCAGATCCCATGCAAAAATCAGAGACCTCTGTGGAGAGTGTATGTAAGGAAAATGGTAAGGAAAATGAGGGTGTCAGTGAGGGAAGCTGGGACTTACCTTGGTCCTCACAGATGCCACCAATTCTTCTCTTCACCTCACTCTGAAGAGGAATGAGAAATAATCTAGCAGGTATTTTTCTTTAAAACTCAGGACTACCTAAAACTGATTTTTGGAAAGATTCCATCCACCTAAGGGTGCCCCAGTACAGCCCCCATTTGCCTTCCTCTTGTATACAGGCCTTTATTTATATATAAACAAAGGTAAATGATGGTAATAATAATAATTACTTGATAATCAAAAAGAAAATCGGAAGTCAAATATTTCCCTTAGTTGTTTCTTGAAGTCTTTTGAAGAAACAGTGATGCTGAAAAGAAAAAACAGGGAAATGAAATAACAAAATGCTGTGCAGCCACAGCATGCAAAATGCTTTTGAGAGTGAACTAGCAACCTTTATGACTTTAGCTGGTTATACATGGCTTTTCTCAGAGCAATAAGAAACAATGAAATTGAATCAGTAATCAACTGCAAAAAGATCAGCTTTAAATTTGGCAAGTCACCATTAATGTATAATGCAAACACATATCCAGGTACAGATGCCTATGTCCTCAAGTGCCTAATTTCCTAATGGTCATAGTTAGCTTTTTTAGCACATGATTTCAGGCGTGTGGTATTTTCTGACTAGGGCTGAACTGAGCTGAAAGATGAGCAGATTCATTCAGCAGTTCTCCACCTGTTCAAGACCAAAACTTACAGACTTGTGCTTGGAGAACTCTATCTTAACATTGGCCTGATATATTGACAAAAGATTCAAGTGATGGCAGACAGCATTGAAGAAAAGACCAGATAGAACAGAAAAGAGGAGGAAAAGTACAGAAAAGAGGAGGAAAACACAAAAAATTAACACTACAGACAACTCTCAGTCACAGAGCTGTATATACAGAGAAACTATTGATGTCAATGGACTTATGCCGAACATTCCACAACACAACAGAGCAATATTTAACCAAAAGCATTCTCAGCAAAATAACTTTTTTTTTCCTGATCACTGATATTATTTCTTTTACAACGAAAACATTTTTCTAGCTTTGATTGTCATAAGATACGCTTTCCTGAATCTCATTTTGGTCAGAGATGGAAGATATTCATCCATCTACATCCAGTTTAGCTTGTCTCTATATTTCTGTGCAGAGATTCACTGACGAAAAGTTCTTTAACATCTGGGAGAGAAAGGCTTCTATGGGGGCACAGTGGAAAAATAATTATAGTTAACATAACCCTTACTGGGACAGGTAATAATCTTCCAGACTCAGCAGTAGCCTCATGCTCCTCCAGATGAAAAGGCTGAGTTTCTGCTACTACTGCTCCGCCCTTGTCATGACCCAGTGAGAGGCTTGGTTGCCTTGCAGCTTCACCAGCCTCTTTTCCTGCATTTTCATGAATCTTCTCCTTGACTTATATGTGTTGCCATGCTATGTGCTATGGAGTGGGGAAGAACAGTAACAAAGCTGCCTGCTAGGTTCAATCACAAGATGCCAAAAGGCTACGAGAGGCAGGTCCCAATTTATGTTCCAACACTTGCTGCCCAGACCTCGTTCCTGCGGTCCCTCCATGAAGCTACGTTGCGTTACTTTCTCCCACTTTTACCTTCCAAGACACCAGCTGGGCTCATAGTTTGATCTGCAGCACCGTGGAAGATGGATTCACCCCAAAGTCCCTCGTATTCCCAAGATCTCCATATGGCTGGTTGCCAGACTGCGCATTAGAATAAGACACAGAGTAATATGTGCCAGTGGAATACAACATTGTTTGTGAAATATATGGGTTTGAGACAACGCAACTTCTGGTCTCATTTAATGGAAAACATTACATCGAATTTGACCTTCAGGCTGAATGCAATGCTGTGCTAATAACATGTCTCTCTCATTTGTATCATTCAAGGAAATCCTGCTCTCTGTGACATTAAGTTTTATCTACGCCATCAATCTTTAGCAGAAAGACATCCAGAAGCTCTGCTGAGCGGACTGCACAAATTTTTTTATTATCATTAATACCAAGTAAAACCATTTTGGTTTTGTAGTCATTATTTTGAAAATTCATCTCTTCATTTTTCTGGAACTTGAGAAAAATGTAGGTTTTATGTCTTATTTAATGAACTGTGGTTCACACTGTAATGGAATTGTAAGCTACTGTCAAATCATAGATAATATGCCACCTGTGATATTATATTCAGTTGGACCAAGCAGTCTTCTGGTATAAATCAGCACAGCTTAATTTACATCAGTAGAGCCTCTCCATCAAACTTTAAATAACAAATTTATCCATTCAAATGGTCTTTCCCTCCTTCTAACTCCATAACTCCATAGCTGAAATGTGGGTTTTAGAACTTGTATTATAGCCTGTAAGAGTGTGAAACCACTATAGTACCAAAGCAAACCAAATAATGACAAAAAAAAACCCTTCTGTATTACTGTGTTATTGGGTCCTCTCTACCTCTAAAAATTGGACAGGTCTGTCTATAGAAGCATTTTTAACTCTAGTCCTTCTTAAAAATCAATATGTGAACTGAGTATTTTTATTTGGTCCCTCTTTTTTTCTTGTGAATGTGGATAATATGCTGAGTCCAAAGTATAACAACAGGAGGATTTTACTCTGTTATTCCCAAAGAGATAACAGAGGTGGCTCAAGTACCAGCAGCAGCCTCACTGGGGCAATCATCAGCATTGCTTTTCAGCAGGGGCAGAAAGGCTCTTCTGCCTCCATACTATTTCACAAGGGTGTCTAGAAAGGCACATCTCACAGGTGGAGACAGTGACTGGGGCTACCTGCCAACACACTTTTGTAGCCTGCAACCTGCCATCAACCTGGTGAGAGTACTACTCGGGCTAATAAACTTTGGGGCTTTGAGAGCCCCTCAGAGATACAAGATAATGCTCATGGTATTCAGATGAGAGCAGAAATGAGTTTCCTGGAGCTCTTCTATATCTGAACAAGATGGAAAGTAGTCAAGTTTGCAAGATGGTTGTATGCACAGAGCTTACAAACACGATCAGGAAGCAGGAGGCCGTGTATTATGTGTTTACACAATACATGTCATACATATTGCTTTACACCGTGACGTGATAAATCATTTGTTTGTATCCACAGTCTGACATACTTTAAAACAAACAGCAGAAGACTGCATTGCAAGCTAACTTGTCACTGCCAGTTCCCTAAACTTCCAGTGGCCACTGTTTTGGACTGTATCATTTGTTTTGGACTGAAGAAAGAAAAATGCCCCAAACTTAGCTTAACTGAGCCCATCCTTACTCAAAGCAGAACTGCTGTGGGACATCTGTGGTCTGGATGCTAAGGCACTGCACGTTTTCCCTTCCCCCTTAGCATCATGCAACATGCAATGCTACCTGATGTTCCTCCTCTACAGCCTGTAGCCTCCCACTGCATTTTTATTATTGTTTGCATCTAATAAAGAACATTTAGAATCTCTCTCTGTCCTGTCAAAGCTAAAAAATAGCAGATGGCAATTCGATGTATTTTGCTTTTTATATAGCATTTCACATTCCTTTGCAGATATCTGTTAAATCTCTCAGCCCTCAGATGAAAAATGTACCTCTGCATTTTGTCAAGACGGAAATAAAAGAACAGAGAGGTTAAACGACTTGTTCATAGAATAATAGAATCGTTAAGGTTGGAAGAGACCTCTAGAGATCATCCAGTCCAACCCCCCTGTTCCATCAGGGACACCTAGAGCATGTGGCACAGGGCATCCAGGCAGGTTTGGAAGATCTCCAGAGAAGGAGATTCCACAACCTCTCTGGGCAGCCTGTTCCAGTGCTCTGTCACCCTCACTGTCAAGAAGTTCTTCCTTAAGTTCCT
>JAWLRI010000894.1:523355-541737 GCA_034781795.1 Crypturellus tataupa | reverse complement strand
CAAGTAAAGGCAAACTGATCCCAATGTTCCTCAGCCACGGGTACGGTAAAGAAAGCTTTAGCCAAATCAAGTACTGCATACCAAGTTCCAGAATGCTTCTGGATTTTTTCTATCAAGGTGACAATATCTGGCACAGCTGTTGTAAGAGATGGGGTGTGTTAACTTAATTCTCTGAAATCCACAGTCATTCTCCATGACTCATCACTCTTTTTGACAGCCCAGACAGGTTTATTCCAAGCTGTGGCAGTGGGTCTTAAAACTCTTGCATCCACTAGGTCTTTAATTGTCTGTGAAATGTCTTCATACCCCACCCCTTCCCAGAATCTTGTACTGTTTCGTGGCCATCAATTTAGTTGCGGCAGGAATCAACACAGAGGGCATTTTTACTTTTCCAACTAAGATTGTCTAGGCACTAGTATAGTTCTTTGTTCCAAATTGGTACAAATCGTCAGAAAGATTCAAAGTCAGTCCCTTTAAAATATCAATTCCAATTATATATTCAGGGACAGGAACAATCATAACTGAATACAATCGTTTTGGGAGGTTCCCTATTTTCATTTCTATTTGTGTTTGCACAGCTTCAACTTGTTCCTCTCCCCCCCAAACCAGTAATAATTACAGCTTGTCCTTTGAATTTCTTGGGATTTCTATATATTAAGGAGGTCTCCGCTCAATTAAGGCTTTTACAATTTGTGAGGACCGTTTTTTCCAAAATATTTGAAGCTCTACATGGGGTCGCCGGTCCTTCTGTGTTCTTTGCACTGGAGCTTGTCCATCGCTTTATTCTTGTTTCCTATGCTGAACTATTTCCCTAGTCTCTTTCCAAGGATACAAGTCAGAGTACGGCTCCCAATCCTCCTCCTCCCCTGGAACATCTGATCCACTCATGGGGGTGGCGCAGTCTGAGCTGTTCCTGGCTTTCCTGCTTTCGAATTCTGCACTTTCTTGTTGGGCTTATTCAGCCCTCTCTGCTTATATATTACACAATAAAGACATAAAGACCACAGACACAAACCCAATTCCTACCCAGTGGCACAAACTCACGTAGCTGTGCACTCCACTAGTGAGTTCCACTGTTTCAATTGCTGAATCCCATCCTCGTTGCCGATTATTTTCCGGATGGGCTTGGGATTCGGCAATAATCACGCAAAACGAGGTGGCTAGGGCAAGCCTTTATTCAGGTGAAAGCACATTAAAGGAGCAAAGTATGGATAGTTACTCACGAGGTAATACTTGCTGGCAGGATGCTGAGACCGAACATCCTCTCGAGCTGGCAGATTAGAGGGTTGCTGACAGGCTCCTAACTGGACAGGCATCCCCGTGGAGACAACCTAGGCCTTGGTGTTAGGAGTCTTGCCCCCTCTCGCCGCACTGTTTTTTTTTTTATGCCCAGTGCATCCTAGCATGTAGGGCCAGTACGTGCCAGCAGGCAGGCCGGGAGGCAGACAAACTCCACCTTCAGTCACACAACCTTCCCTCCTGGGTTTGCAGGCGCGCATACCAGTGGGGGGGTCCCAGTCCTTGGTCTGAGGGTCCTGTTGTCCTTATCTTCTTTCTCCTTCTCAGGTGTTTGACCTCCAAAGCTAGTTTAGAGGACGTCTGCAGTTATGTTGGCTACAAGCCTGGTCAAGCAGCCGCCTTCAACTGCTTTTGGAGGTTGGCTGTGAACTTGGCTGAGCAGCCACCTCCATGTTCCTTATCGCTCAGCCCAGGCGGGCAAACACCTTCTTTCTCAAGGTCTGGGTTCTGCTTCAAACAATAGTTTGTGACCTTACAGATCATACAAATTTCCACCTCCTATATGTGCCACCCCATGATCTGTAGAGGTCAATCTATTGTAGTGAAGCACCTGAACAGATAACGTTTTCCTAGCAGTTTCAACCATACCTCGTGTCAGCATCATTATACAAGGGATACAACACACAACACAGATGAATATAGCGAATAGAAATAATAGCCCTAATAGCAGTTTGTGTAGCTACGGTCAACCCCACTTCCAGTGTCCAAATGGATTCCAATCATCCTCAACTCTCCATTGATGAGTCAGATCTAATAAGGTCCGGATCTGGGCATGTATAGACTTGGAGTGGTCACTTTAACCCACAAGTGGAGCCCAATCTTATCCCACATCTGAGGGTCATAAACGATGTGGGTATTTAATTGTGGCACATTATCTTGAGCCCAAATTAATAAACGTTTCAAGTCCGTTTCTTCTAAAATCCTCCTCTCCTTATGCAATATATGTTTAAACACTTCTACTACATTTTTCTGCTCTTGAGTCATAGAATTACCCATTGTCCTCAGTTGCTTACCTTCTGCCCAGCAGTAAGGTAATTGTGCCTGCGCCAGCTTCCTTTCAGCCCTTGTTGGCTTCCTTTCAGCCCTTCTGGCTTCCTTTCAGCCCTTGTTCAGCTGAGCTACACCACAGCATGGCAAATGCGTCTGCCGCCTATTCACGTCCCTGTTCCAGTGCCGTTTGTGGCGTGTTGAGAGCAGGGCCTCCAGTATAATGAACCAAAGACACTTTATTGAGCATCAGTTAAAGCTTATATACTGCGCTGTCCTGGATACAATACCGTATTTGCCTACGGTAAGTGTTCACACTGTCTAATTTTAGGCATCCATTGTAAGTGCTCTGACTAGCCCCCCTCATGCCACCCCTGGCTCTCCCCAGTAACTGCAGGAGCTCAGGCTCCTGGGCTCAGATCCTCAGTGCTGCAGCACTCAGGCCGCACACTGGCCTGGGCCGCGACTGCTTTCCTGCCTTGTGCTCCAAGGACACATGCCAAGGGCTGAAGCAAAGCAGCCTCATGGCTATGCTGCTGCTGGGGCAGCCCTGCCACATGCACATGAGCTGCAGGGCACAAGGGCTCCCCAGCACCAAGCACTTGCCACCGCTTGCTCTGTGCCTCAGGTGCCTGGACCAAGCACTTTCCTGCGAGACACCAGAGTTCGGCCTGCCTCCGAAGGAAGTGGCACAGGGACCCATGCGTGAGGCCTGGCATGCTGGAGGCACAGAGAAACAAGCAACAGGACTAGCAAAATGACAGCTTTAGTCTTTTCCAGCAACATGTGGTATTTTTATGATGTGTTTAGCTCCTGCTTTATTCTCTAATAAGATGTGATCTCTCTCACAACTGCAAAATGCTTCAAATCGTACCCCATAGTGACACTGTATTTTATTAAGCTTGTAAGAATGATGAGCTACACCAGAGAGTTTGTTTAGTGGATTATAGGAACAAAGTATTGAGTGCTAACACATACAGCATCTCTGTGTGGTTGAGCTCCCCAAGTATCTGGTTTAACGTTAGCTACTGGCAGAAAAGCTGAAAAGGGAATTCATGTTACACATAGCCATAGGGAAATAAAAAGAAAAATGTCTTCATAATCTGTGAATTGGTTTTTTTTAAGAGCAATACAGAAGCTTTAACAGTACAAGAAAAATGTTAAAAGTAACTGACGGGGAGTTCAAATCCAAATTTTACTGCTCTCAGACTGTAAGAAAAAGGTTTTCAAAACCTAAAGTTTATAGAAATATATTTTGGATGAAAGTACTCCTGAGAGACAGCTTTTGGTTTGCATTTTATAAGAACTAATAAGTGATACCAAACTTGATTTGTAAGAACAGTGTATCTGATTAATCTATTTTTTAACTGAATGAAAAGAAACAGTAAGTCAACATGAGAAACAATGAAGAATATATTGACTTGAAAATATACAACTGAAATTCAAAAATCAAAGACTCCTAGGTTTGCTAATGCAAAAAAAGAAGAGGTGAACTGAGTTTGCTATGAACGTTTCTGGCTGCCCCTTGATGCCTGATGCTAGTGTCCCCCCTGCACGAGGACCACAAGGCCATCCAGCCAGTGTGCGATGCAGGCACAAGGAAGGGCCCGCGTGGGCAGCTCTGCAAACATTCACTGCCCCCACTCCACTGGGGACTTCCAATTCCTGGGAAAAAAAAAACAGCTTCTCTGAGTGATTTGTTCTGCTGTGCTGAATTGCATTCAGTTCACATTTCTGAAAATGCCATCCTGTGGAGAGAGATCCAAATCATGTAGCAAGCACAGCCTCCCTTCCCTCTGCAAAATCACTGCTTGAGCTCCACTCCCTTTGCACAATCACCTGATTTGTGTTCTGATTTAAAGATCAAGTTCTGGTATTTTTCTATGCTACAGTGATCATGCAGATTTTCAGACAGAATATGAAGGAACCTGAAATCTGTTCTTGTTCTCCTTCACTCCAAATTACTGCATATTCCATGCTGTTGTAAGATCCTATATGACAATTTACATCCAGGAAGAATCTGCTTCTGTGGCTCTGAAACAGAATGAGACCCACCCCAAACAGTCTTGCCTTTTATTCCTCTCATCAGCAAAAACCTCTCATTCCCCTTGTGGGACCTCCCCTATCCCTCATCTGGGACATTCAACGCTCCAGTTTTTTTCCAGCATGACTCTGGAATCATTCTGTTTACTTACAGCAAAGAAAATCGAGACATAGCCAGAATCAGACATTCAGTTTCTGATTTGGTTTCACCCTGAAAGCAGGCTTTGCATGACAAACAGCCATTTCAGTAAATCCAGCTGGCTTCTTCAAAATAATCGCTGCCCTGACTAGGACTGGGAAGGCCGGGTGCGTTGCTCCCAGAGCTCCTCACACACTTCAGAACGTCAAAATACTCACAGCAGCACAGAGCCTCCCAGGGAGCTCAGTCACTGTGAAAGAGACACCCAGACAGGGCAGGAGGAGGAGAGGTGTCAGAAGCCACCTTTCTAGAGCTGCCTTTTGCAGACAGCCAAAATCCGGAGGCTGCGTGTTCGGAATGCACATCATTTGGGAGGCATAGCCCATATAACAACACTGGCATTTTGGCACTTTCATCTTTTGCTCATCAGACTTAAGGACAAGAATACTAAGGAGGAAGAGTTGCATAAGTGACCTAACAACTTCCTACTGAAAAGCAATCAATCCAGCAGTCAAAGTCCTGCAAAATGGAAATAAAGGCAACACTAGTCCCATCTGAGACTGCTTATAAACACTCTTTCTGCTCGGTAGTCTTCTCAGATTAATGGTACTGGTAGAAGAAAGTTTTCGTTGACATACGTTCTTGGAATGCGGAGAAGGACTGGTGAATGCAGAGAAGAATTGGTGATGTTCTTGCAATGCTCAAGGAGCACAGTAAATCCAAAACTCTTCAGTTGACTTTGCTGAAATCATGCTAGTTTAAGAGATTAACATCTTCCTCCTAGTTGCACAGGGCACGCTGGAATCAGTCTTGTCATCCATTAAAAAAAAAAATGAAGGCATATCCTAACTTTACATGTTGAAAATTAACAGAAGCAATATTTCAGTTGAGCACAAGAATAATTTGACTACCAGTTGCACCCTACTGACAACTACTTACAGTACTGCCTTGAATGCATTCAATTCACTCTCACAAGCTGAACTATCGCTTTCTAGGGAGTTTTTTAGGAAAAACAAAAAAATCGTCTCTTTCTGTATTTGTTACTTGTTAACCATTTGACCTGGAGTCTCCTGGGCACATACTGTGCTGCTATAACCTCTCTGGATGTGGACAGCTGCAAAGCAGAGAACACGCACTGTCCCCCTCTCCCCTTTCATGCTCACTGCCTGGTGGCTGTGGGCTGCCGTATTACAAAACGCGGCCATCTCTGCAGTGTAGGCGGTTTCAGAATAATAGAGCAATGACAACACATCTGAGAACTGAACCACAGGCTGAGCTGATGGCACAAGCCATGCTAAGCGATGATTCAGGAGCTTGTTTAGGTTTCTTCTCGCTTTCTCCAGATTTTTAACCTACTCATTGTCAGATGCTTTTTGACAAACTGAAAAGGCCAATGCTGTACGTTAGCTACTAGGTGATTCCTCCCAAACTAGGACGTACTGGAGCCTGCCGTAGTTTCTGTCCAGGGCTTACACCTGGGTTCACTTTATTGCTCTATCTCCTATATGCAAAAGCAATAGGGACAGAGTGGGTGTCAGCACCTGGACACCACGCTGCCCAGTTGAGAGCAGAGACTAGGGAATTTGCACAGCCAAGGACTTTGATTTTCTCCTGATCTAAAACTTGAGTCTTAGCCAAAACAAACATGCTAACAAACAAAAAACACAAGAAAGGGAATTGGGATCAGCAGAGATTGTTACTGAGGTCCATGAGTGTTTTAGACTCACTTTGCACCAGCGGGAAAATCTCTCCACAGGACAGTCCAATGGAGGAGGAGGAAACCATGCAGCACTATTAGCAATGCTGTGTTAGTGGGATAATCTATTCCTATGGGAAGGGACCGACTGTGAGATCCATTAGTGAGAACAAAAGAGCCAGTCCAGCAAAGTTAGAAGACTTGCATCAGTATAAAGCAATTGGATCTAACGGCAAGCTACCCAAGGGATTTCTTCTTGGAAGGAGGCTGTGAAAGGCAGTAAATGCTACATGGATGCTGCCTCTGAACAGAGCTGCAGCTGCAGCCCATTTCCAAAGCTCTAACCCCTAGCAGCAAGACAAAACACCCAGGATTCAACTCCACACAGTTGCCAGGAGACAAAAGGTGCGGAAAATCTGATGCTCAGTCACGCTCAGCCTAACAGCCCAGAGATAACACTTGTGGTGTAGCTGTGTTTCCAGTTCTGTCCATTTTCCTTCCATCCTCCTCTCTGGGAAGCCAGCTATCTAAGACCAAATGTTGCTATTCAAATATCTCAACTGATTCTAAAAAGTAAATAAACAAAGCACAAAATACCCCTGTAAACAGCCAAAGCCCACATGCACAGAGCTTCTTCAGAAATGCCCAGGAACTGCTGAGCACTGTTTTCTGAGCAATGATGCCTTGAAAGGGGTATTGTGGTGTTATGCATATACAGAATGACCACCAGCAACGTAGCATCAGGGCATCCTTTTGCTGTATACACCAAAGAGAAGAGCCCTGATGAACAAAAGGGAAACATATAGCTGAAGAAATCCCAATGGCAAAACTTCTAGTGTAGTCTGAGGTTTTTCCTGTAAATGTTTTTTTTTGTGCTTGAAGCTATAACCCAATTCTCTTCTACAAAACAATAGCAGTCCCAGCAAGCGCTTCGTTAAAATAAAAAAAGACCCAAAACAAAACCCTCTAAAACTTTTTGAAGAACAGAGGAAATCTAACAGACCCAGGAGCTCTGCTTTTCTTTTCCCTTAATTATTCTTGGCTAGCTGTTTTAACACCCACTTTTTATTTATTGATAATTCCTTTAACTCCTGCGAACTCATGTGTCAACCCATATACTCTGTCACATACAGTCGGTTAGCTTACATTGTCTGACTACTGCCCATAGCATTTAATACTTGTGGGACCTAACACAATTATCTTCTCTTATGGCAATCTCTTAGAGCAATCACGGGGAGCGCTGGATAAACAATGACAGCAGCAGAACAGTGGTTGCTCTGCCGAGTGTTTCTGGAGTGCTAAGGTGCAAAACACTCTTTGCCCCCAAAATGCCAAATCTCAACAAAACCCAGCAACTCAGGCACAGATAGGAGGATTCTTTCTTCCATCTCTAAAACACCGATGGATTAAAAAAACTTCAGAGTCACAACTTATTGCCATTCACACTGCTGTGGAGTACTGATTTCCCAAGGGCAGGACATTGTCCTGCAGCTATAGCCTTCTGGTTATAAATCAGAAACGTGCTGCTCCTAGCACTGCTCATGGGTTTTCAAGTGTGCTGCTCAGGAGCCATATTCTCCTCTCAGAAAGGGCATTTGTGATGTGCTCACTGCATCTCAACTGAGGCAATGTGAAATACTTTTGAAAAATATCACAAACAAAAGGCAAAAGTATTTCTCGCAAAGTCATTACTACCATTTTATGTCACTACTATATTTTTATTATTATTACTACTCTTTATTACTAGTCTTTATTATACCTCACATAAAATAAAAATTGACATTATCCATGTCTGTTGACTAAAAAATGGAAAATGCACAAGATTGTAGCGCAAACTGATAAAATAAATAGAAGAAATTGCATTTATTTGAAATTCATCTTGAAATTTACTGTCGGGCTTCCGGAGGAAATACTATTGTATTATGAGAGCTAACAAGGCAAGAAGCATCACTACACAGAGATAAGCACACAATCATGCTTTTCCTGATATTTTTGAAAGTTTCTGAAAAGCAACACATTTTACAACACCACAAGCCTAAATTTCAAAATATGGTTAGGAATTTCAAGTAGCTAACAGGCATCAGAGAACATGAACACCTTTAGACAAGTAAGATCACCAAGACAGCCCACAGAAAATGCAGTATTAGTTCCTCAGTCTAAGTCCAGATAGGTGTGCAGGGTTCATTGCAGTCAGCTGGTTAGTTTTGAGGACCAACAAAAAGCTTTATGGAGAGCTTGGCAACTTTCTACATGCTACGGATCTTCAAACATGACACCAAATTCAAACCAAAGCCAAGTTCTCTTGTACCTCTGACCTGAACAGGGCTCATAGTCGGGCACCAATAGCTTTATGTATGTTAAAAGATGAAAACACATCCTCTTAATCATACCATCGTATTTTAAAATAGCTTTTGATAGTATTGTTTTAATAAGGTAGCTGTGATGATTACATACAAGGCACAGGAAAAGTCTGTCTTTAAAAGACTGCAGCTAATGTCATTTACAAGAAATGAATTTGGCCCAGGATGGGTTATAAAGGGGACTTTAAATTATATTCAGGTGTTTATTGCCAGGAAAGCTACTCTCTTTAAATCATTTGTAAAACAGATTTCCACTTCTCTCTTCCTAAAACAATAAGTGAACGTGGCCAATCTCAAGGTTACAGTCTGCAGATGTTATTAATTCATTAAAAAGTGAATTAGATATTATCTGTGTAAAAATAATAAAAAAAAAAAGATTGACATTGATTTAACACAGAATGTTACATCCATCTGCACAAGCACATAGCCCTGAAAATACACGGATCATATAACGATCATGAAAGACAGGTAGTAGCATAAAACATTCTAATATTCTAGTACGTCCTAACCAGAGAAACTAAACAAATTACCTCCAATATAACTAAAATATATGAAAAAAAGAAATATATTCAACAGTATATGCAGGCTTAATGCAAAATCATATAGCACATAGCAATACAGTAACTGAGTACTGGTAACCACAGCCACATTCTTCGCACACTGGAGCCCAGAAGGGGAGCCCTTTACATCCATCTCTGCATGTCTCTGATGCCATTAGCATTCTGCCAGATCCTTCCCAAACAGCCTACGGAAAACATGCAGTGCAGGAAAGAAGCCCAGAAGGCACAGCAGAGAGTGACTGATGGAAAACAAGGTGGTCTCCTTTCAGTTTTTATATCTCCAAGTGAGAAGTGTAAAATTCTTACTCTGTTAAAATATCATGGATATACTATGGATTCAATAGATTGGAAGGAAAACACTCTTTTTTTTTATTTTTGCATGCAATTCAGATGTATACGATCGTTTTTCCTAAAACAAGCAGACTAGTAATTAATTCTCTTTTTACATCTGGTCTCATTCTCTGAGGTTAAAGTGAAACACTTTTGCTACTTCAGTTATCTCTCCATCCTCCACTATGTTGGATATTGTACGGACCACTGCTTGACATCCTTCCTTTCTTGTTTTTCAGGTCCTTCAGGCTGAAATTGTGTTGTTGTTGGAGTTTTTTTTTCTTTCATTTTACTTTTTACATTAGAGAACATTCCTGTCATCATCAAAAAAAGCCTCTGAAAAAGAATTTATTCCCTATTGGGAAAATTGCTGAAGGTCTACTCGGATCAGAGAGACTAGCAGTAGTAAATTCCTCCATCCCCACTTGGACCGTGACCAATATGTTTTCTTCCTGGACACATTTCCACCTTAGAGAGGCTGCCTAGAGGACTGGGAAGCATTCCCACTTGAGTGATCTTCATTGAGGCTTGGTCTGTGCTTATCTGAATTTGTGCCCTTGGATTCATTTTGATAAGAGAACATGGAAGAAGATATAAAAAGATAAAATATCTTCCAGAAACACTTCTTGGAACAGATGAACACAGCCCTTAAAAGTTTTGTTAAATATCCTGAACACTGACATCCATTATGGCTTAGTCTGCAGCACTTTAGAGAGCAATGATTTTGGCCATGCTGCTATTGGTCTCTGGTTGCCAATCGCATGAGCAGCAACCTTATATGTTTCAATGCACCCTCCTCCTTGGGCTGTAACCATCTGGCAGCAGTGTTGAGGGATGAGCAGATGCAAGTCAGGTGCTACCACCCCAAGATTTCTCTACCCAGCCTTGGCAGAGCAACCACGCTTGGACCCACACACACTGAGCACCTGATGGGCTGCAGAACCGCTACTCCCCTGGAGGGAGCACTGGATGGAGCCAGTTACTCTTAGTCCTCCCGCTTCCTCCTCCCATGCTTTGAGACCAAGTCAGCTGCAGTTGTCCAAGCACACAAGTTGCCCCAGCTTTGGGTGGTGGAAAGGTAGCTATCATCACAGCCTCAGGCAGGCTACCAAAGACCTTACAACTCCTGCTCCTCTTGCTGAAGGAAGCACCCTACTAAAGCCAGGCTGTAAACTAGCTGCCACATGGGTGACCACTTCCTACTCTTGTGATACTTCCATAAGCAAGCTAAACCTGCTCTCTCAAGAGTACAGGGACATCTGTGACAATGAGGATCCAGTCCTTCGCAGAGGACAGCAAAGACTATCACAGACCTGCAGTGTCCTAAAAAGGAATGATTCTAACTTGGTCAGTCTAGGTTTTCAACTCAGTTTCTTCAATGTGTTCCCAATGGAGAGAAAAAAACATGATATCTGATCACAGTATTTGGGGTCTTATTAACCTGGCATATTTCATAAATGGAAATGAAACAAACTTGAAAAATGGGAAGCTGCTGTTATTTTTTAGAATTTATGGTGGTCTGGGAAACCTATTTCAAAACAAAGTCTGACCCTTCCTTCAGCTGTTAATCTGACTCCAGATCATGATATCTTTGTTTGGTTGCTTCCCATGCCTCTGTACTTTCCCTGTTTCTCACATGCGCTTGACTGAGCTCTCCATCCTGAGGAAGAATCAACCAATCTTTCAGTTATGGTATATTCCCTAAGTTCATGGTGTTCTTTTGCTTTCTAAATCTACATCACGTGTCACGCCTTCACTCATGGCAGGTAACCTGGTTATGTCTTATCTCTAGAAATCACTCATACCACCTGCTGTGCTCCGTCGACAACTGATGTCCATAATCAAAGCTCAAGCAAGGCTGAATACAGATTGAAAGCCTCTCTGGTCAAATCATTGCTGGACTTCTGGAAATAGCACCAGGAATTGCATGAAGGACTCCTGATGCCAGAGAGCTACTTTCAACATCTGCTTGCTATCTTATCAGTTCTCATTATTGTACAATAAAGGAAATAACAGCCTAGCTTTATGGGAGAGCACACGGGCCTGTCCTTGTGCAAACAATGGCACTGCAGCGTGAGGCCATTCCCCTCAGCCTTACCGCAGCACACGCTGCATCCACAGCTTACAGGTCCTTGGAAAAAGCATTTTCTTTTTCCATGCTTCGCAGAGCCCCACGCTGAACTGATGAGGTTGCGTTGAGTCTTAGGTACCACAGCTCCAGGCTGAATGAAAACAGCCCTCGTGACAGAGTGAAGGCTTGTACTGTAAAAAGTACCAGGATGAAAAGAACTTTGTGGGGAAGAAAAGTAACTACCTACTCTCTATAAGCAGACTTCAACTGACAGAGTAAGCTTGAGAAAAATATACAAGCAAACAAAACATAGTGCAGCACAATAGACTAAATTTATTCCAAGTATATCTCCCACAGCTGGCCAATATCTGCTTGTCAAAATTTGTTTAATGGGGAAAGAAAGAAACAATATAGAGAATAAAATGTCTTTGGGAATGCAGAGAACATAGTCTTGATTTGGATTAATCACGCTATCTCTTATATAATACAGATCTTTGAGATAAATTACTTGTTACTGCAACTTCAGTATTGAGCTATGCTCCTTACCATGTTTGTGAAGTCCTCTTTAACTCCCTCCTTTTTATCTGAAAGCATTCTTTAAATACCCAACCTACTATTTTCTTGTGATCATAACAAACAATTTTTAGGGATTTTTGGAGCATATACACATATATATACATGTGTGGTTACTCCTTGTCTATAGTAAAAGTCTGCATTATCTGTACAAGTTTGTGGTTAATTGTTCCTCATGAGATATGAGTGTCTTACTCCTAGTTGCTACCTCGGAAATTCATTTGTTTTAATGTAGTTGCATATAGCAAGCTATAAAGTAGCTTTTATGAAGCCAATAATGCAGATATAATACTTGAGGAATTCCTTTTGGTTTGGTTGTATTTATTTTTCCAAACATTTTGTTTGAGAGAAAATGAGATTGCTATCTGCTGTTTCCTTATTTTTTTGCAGGAAAGCAAAGGGTTGTTGACTTCCTCTCCCCTCCCTTCCTTCCTTCTTTCTGAAGGTACTGTACTCATCTGAAAAAAAAAGAGAACGAAATGATTGTTCCTGTTCTCTTTCTTAAGTCATTTGAAACACTGTCCCTGCTAGTTTTCTAAGTTTATTGCAGTCTCTGCACAGGGGGAGAGAGGGAGATTACCACCAACATGAACGCAGGTAGAGAGTTTAGGGCAAGATTCCTTCCTGCCTCAACAACTGGTAAGTTAAGTGAAAATACTTTTACGGATAACTTTTTAGAAGTGCAATATATATGATTTTATATTGA
This sequence comes from Crypturellus tataupa, assembly GCA_034781795.1. Lineage (NCBI taxonomy): Eukaryota > Metazoa > Chordata > Aves > Tinamiformes > Tinamidae > Crypturellus > Crypturellus tataupa. Next base: position 528,973 of record JAWLRI010000894.1, on the reverse strand, counting down.
GAGAAGATATGGGGAAAAAAAACATTTAACTGGTAAAAAATAAACATATGCATTGACAAGCAGTATACTCTGGTATAGATATCTATAGTTGGGTTTTTAGGTACCAATGATACAGTATGTGATTTAACCAATGATGACAAGAAAATGTTTTCCAGAGGGATTGATAAAATTCACAATGCAATATACTGTGAATTTTGTATGTAGAATTTCACGTACCAGAATCTTCTTATGGGCTTCACAAACTTTACCGTGAGTCTTTCAGCAATATTCACTGGGCCAAGGCTGAAATAAACAAAGAAGCTGTATGATATGCAAACTGATGTATTTCATATATTATCTGCCACTGTGGAAATTTGCACCAGCATAGCAGCCTGTGCTGCAGTGGGAGAACAGCTACTGTTTTTTTTTTTTTTTCTTTTTAATGGTGTCATGTTTATGGTCTCACATGTGGTTATCTCTGCTCATCTCTGTATATGAGTAGCCTGGATACAGCAACATTTAAGACATGCTAAGACAGTTCCAGGTTCTTGCTTGAAAGAAAAAAGAAAAGAGTTCCCAACGCATAGAATACAACCAAGGTTGATCACCAGCATCAGTTAATAGGATGGACTCAAATGTTATTTACTATCTGTGTTGTTGTAGATGCCAATAATATCTTCCATTCCGTAGCGCACACAATGAGTAGCGAAATAATAGAGTGTCAGAATGTAGAGAGGCAGAAGAATTAGAACAGGTGACAATTTCTCTCCAGAAGAAATGATCATAATCTGAGGATCAACTTGATCACCTTCTGCATGGGCTTTTCGTTCCAGCTGCAACTCTTGGGGCTGGGTGCCCTGTGGGATGGGCAGCCCTGACCTGCTCCCCACTGGGCACCTGGGTCGGACTCCGGTCCTCACTGCCCTCTGCCCTGGCTCTTGCTGAGCAAACAGCCTGCAAAGGCTTTTTACACCCTCTGACTCCATCTACCCCAAATTCAATCCAATTTCAAGGGGGGCCGTGAGTTCCCTTGGCTTTAAGGGCAGCGGATAGATTCTGTCAAAAGAGATGAGACAGTTTCTGCTTAATGCTGCAGCTCAGCAAGTCTCATACAAATTGCTAGGTGTACCTGGCAGTGTTTACCCACAAAGAATTGCCTGCTGAGAGCCAGAAAATGCCAGATGTTGCCATGAAAACCACTCATCTACATCTTTTAATTGGGATGCAGTGGTTCATACTTTACCTAAGTACTGATTCAAACCAGAGAATTAAAAACAGCTGTTTGAAAATTACAGGACAAAACGTGGAAAATCACTTTTTACTTTGAGTGACAAACAGTGAAGTCTTTTAAACATTTGCAAAAATGTAAGCCCTGTCTCTGGAAGTCACTGAACGACTCTGTTTTCCTATTTTGCTCAACGGCGGCAATGCATTCAGCTGGCTTGCAATTGCCTGTAGGTTTTGATCTGCTTAGTGCAGCCACTCAGGTGGCCATTTAGGTAAAAGACAGTGCAGCATTTAGCTACAGATTTCATTTGTGAAGACATTAACCATAAATGCATTCTTTATTTAGATCGTGTAAGTGATAGATCGTAAACACGAGGAGACAGGCTGAGTACATAAATAGTAATATGTACACATATTCATAGCAGGTGGACAAAAGCAGCACAGGCTTTTTCTAAGCCCATTCCTCAAAAATGCATGCACAGAAAATGCATTCTAAAACCAGTGTTTAATAATCTGGTGATAAAAAGATTCCTTGAGCATTGAACTTCATTCTTGGATTTGACCTTTCAGTTTCATTTTTCCTTCAAATAATATATATACACTCTTATTGCAGTCATATGGAGTTTTTTTTTTGTTGTTGTTTTCACAGTGTATATCTTATTGCTAGGACAACTCTAACAGCATGATTAAATAGAATGGTAAATAAAACAACTAACTAACAATGAAGAGGTCAGAAAGACGAGATTTTTGACTGTAATGTTACCCTTATCTCCCAAAACAGAGATATTTACAGAAAGAAAAGGGTATTTTCTGATGTCAGATTTGACCACATATCCACTACCAGCTTATGGCACAAACTGAATATGAATGAGTTTTCACTTATTCAATTCAATTTATTGAAAAAATAAAATTTATGGATGCCATAAACCTGGATTATAGAGAGAAGCTCTTGTCTACTTTGCTTAAAAACTCACTATTGCTATGGCTAAAAGCCTTCTTTATATACATAGCACAAGTAAGTAAAAGTTAAGCAGTATATGCATTTCTGATTTTTTAATATTGGCTAACATTTCCAAAGGTTTATTTGAAGACATTACTTCCATTTTTGTTGTTATGAATTATGATGAATGAAATTCAAGACAGATTTTGCTTCTGACATGAAAAATAAGTTCAAATTTATTTATACCAGTGATGCTGAAAATGGTATAGAAATCACTTGTTGCCCATGGGAATGTAAAGTTAATGGGTTTGATCCAATAAGAACGAAAGCAAAGAAGTGTTTTGGTAAAAGGTGTCAGGCGTCTTGCTGTACTTGGGAAGAGATTCTTTAAAGGTAAAATCTGTTGAGAATCTGAGGTCTGGATGCCAAAATTGTTGACTCAGTATTTCCACCAACATTTCTAATACAGATTTCTGACCAGGGGATAGTTTAATCCTGCAATTTTCATGAGTTCTGTTGCTGTTTCCTCATTCTTTCACCCAAACACATCAGTACAAGCCTTGCCCCAGGACTGCCGGGCATGGAAGTGGGCATTGGCAGGTGCAGAGAGGTTGCTCAGTGCCCTCAGCAAACGCCCAGAGCAGCAGCTCTTTCTGATGCTGTTTCTGGTGGTGCCAGAGAGACCCCAGCGTTTAGAATGGAAGAAACATAGATCTTCTTCCAGGAGAAGCCCATTATAGAGGGAGTACTGGTTACTTTGGATAGAGCTTACATTGGCTTCAGTCTTTGATTGCAAAACCCATATGATGCAGAAAGACTTCTGTGTGAACAGAGCGCTCCACTCACACAGACAAGCCAGCAGAATTTCACCCTGAGACACGATAGCAGTAAACATTGCATAATGGCTTTGGGGGCTATGGTGGCACAGGTTAGGGAAAACTTTGTAAGGAGAAATAGCCTTTTATTAGTTGTTCAGAAATCCCCCAGGTTCTGAGCATTAATGCATGTTCACCGATGACAGTTAATGAAAAAACTGCCTCCTTCCAGTAGACATTGCAAGGGCATGGTAGGTTGCTACAGACAGTAGTAATATTGTTCATTTACTAAATAAACTAAACTAAATTAAACATTTTATACTGTACCCAATTTTTAAAAATTAAATGTTAAAATTGAATGATTTTTTCTTTGCTCAAATGCAGCAGTTATTACTACTTTGTGTTCTTAATTCCCACTGCAGAAAACCACTGGAAAGGAAAGAATATCAACACAGAGATGTGCTGATGTGAAACTTTCAGTTTGTGGATGATATTCAGCCAGTCAAGAGGTCTAAGTTAATATTCAGCGGTTATTTAAAACACACATTGATCTGGTTGACTAATTTTTCTTTTTATCTATCTGGCACAGATCAATCTTTCTTGACTGGCTTATAAAATACTAATGAGCCCAGGAGAAATATTACTTATTTTTTGTTTAATTCCCACAACACTAAATACCTTTGTGACTGGGTTTTACAAAACAAACGAGTTTGCATTAGTGTTACCCTGTTCTTTATCAGCAAAATACATTCTAAACCAACAGGGCTTTAGTGCATTAGAAAAATTTCCAGTGACATAGAAAACACTTATTCCAAGTAATCATATATTAAAAGAAGAAATTTTCATGCTCTGGAGATTAGTGAAAGAAATTATGTGAATATTTGTCTAAACAGTAATTTTTTTCACTTTTCCTCCTTATTTTTTGCTTCATGAGCTAGAAAGACACATTATTAACTAGTGGAATTCAGGGATTCTTAGTTTTTTTCCCTTCCCTCTCCAACTATGAAACTTAAAACACCAACACATTTTCATTTCACTTAGTGGATAAGCATGAATTCATGTGTATGAATTTAATTTGGTCTAAAGAAACAACAAAAAAAAAATCTTCAGGTAGGATTAAAAAGTATGTTTCCTGAAACCTTTCATTCACTTGCCAATATTCATAAAAATTAAACCCCAAAATATCCAGCCTGATAGTTGCTTGTGCTTATTAGAAACATAAGAATTTGGGAAACGCTGAGAAATACAAACGTTCATTGAATGTGAAGGTTCACAGCACTGTTACAAAAACTTACACGGTGGATTGAGTCTCATACATCGATAGTATTACTTTTTTCTGATGAATTTGAAAAAGGTGCAGCGGCTTTAGAACTGAAAGCAAGACTCTGAGAAGGGTATATTTTTAGGTATTTTTTCTGTATTTTTAGGTGATGCTGTATTAAAAGAATACTATCTCAGGCCAACAAGACATTAGCTACACAGTCCTCTTTCCAGAGAGCTAATGAGGAATGTGAGCCACCTAAATTCTCTGCAAAGAAAGAATTGGGTGTTGTGGGTCCCCAGTGCGGACGAATGAAGAGAAGCAAGTGTAGCAGCCCTAGGATGGGAGCTCTCTCCTTTTTCTGAGCAGTTTAGTCTTCCCTAGCTTGAGACAAGGTGCTCCTAAAGGTCACAAGTGTCTTGGCTGGAGAGCAACCCACAGTTTTTTGGAGGGCTCCATGTTGGGCATATTGCTACCCCTCTGGAAATGAATGGTTAAAATCCAGCACACTAGATTTCAACCAAGAAACACTAGATTTAAACCCACCTACTCCAAAGACACCAGAGATGAACACCTTGTGGAATATGATCACTATTTCAGGTTTAGTCATCCTTGAGGTGCTTTCCAAGGCAGGTGATCTTGGTGCTTTGAGCCCAGGGGAAAAAAAAAAAAAAAAAAAAAAACTGTTAGGAAGTATTATTTGAAGACATGTCCTTAATACGTCTTCAACATCCTTAGCAGGATGTTTTTCTATCCATCTCCTTTTTCTTGTAAGCATTTAGAATAAAATCATAATGCAAATAATATCAGGCAGTGAAAAGAAAAGTGATGGCCTATTTTTAGAGCATCCCTTAGCTTCTAAAGAGCTGTTGGAACCATGAGGCAGGCCCCAGCCCACAGAGCTGGTTCTCCAGTGCAAACTCCTGATGCCAAGAAGAGTGTCCAGTATTCAGTCCAGGTTTACTGTCTTGTCAAAGGAATTACAGAAACCTAAGGAGAATTGCCTGGGTGAGTAAGTTGTCAACAATGTATTCTTAAGTTTACCAGAAACTAAAAACATTTATGTATAAAGCATCAGGAAGATAACATTTTTTTTCTGCAGCACTACAGCAAGGAATCACAACAGCATGAGTTTTATCAAACAGTTTTTCTGCATGAAGTCCAGCTCAGAATATGCAAACACCAAGGTTCCCAACACCAGTAGATGCCTCCAGGGTGCATTTTATGAAGACACTATGGACGCAGTCCCACATTCCAGAGAAATGGTGCTACTAGCCCCTCTTCCATTCTTCTATTCCCCAATAAAAATACCAAAATACTAATCAAAGCCTTTTGATCATAAATATATTAATCCCTTCTTTCCTTTGCTCCTTTACATGAGGAGTAAAGAAATGCA
>JAWLRI010000894.1:502115-513423 GCA_034781795.1 Crypturellus tataupa | reverse complement strand
TCTTGCTATTTACTTAGGGGCAGGCTTCAAGCTGGGCATTACAGGGGAAGGGCAAAGCCAGAGGGGAAATTATCTTAATTTACTTCCCTGCAGGCATTTCATGTGATGTGTAAAAAATCCCATTTTAAGCTGGAACTAAAGAACACTGCTTTTAAATAAAATAAACTACATTAATTAAAAAAGTGACACCCCCATCCTTACCCAAACACAATGGTGAAATGAATCTGAAGGTGACCTTTCCCTGAACAGCAAAGAAATATTCTGGTTCACCCAATGAGGGATGCTTTAACAGCAATGTTATGTTTTGGGAATCCAGAAAGCAGAGCTTCCCAGCCAAAATGCAAACTTACAAAAAGCAGTTTCCTCCCAGTGACTCCAAAAATTCTCTTAGAAGAAGTTTGTGCCTCAGTCTGAGGTTATCTCCAGAGGAACTCGACGACGCAGTGTCCTCAGCACGGCACTGCCCTCCCTAGCTCCTCTGCTGCAGGCTGCGGAGCTTTTGTTCAGTGGGAAATGCTAAGGCACTAATGAGCCAGCTTAGTTGCAAGTGCAAATATTATTAATTGTAAATATACAAGAGTTTAATAAGGATTTGTTTGTCTTTTTAGTCAAATAGCTTTGCAGTAAGAAGCCAAGTAGCTTTTGCAGTAAGAAGCCTGCTCAAACATCAGCCTTGTATACCTGACTGATCCTGTACAGAAGCAAAATTACTTAGATATCCTAAGCAACTAGGAACTCATCTGCTAATAACTTCCAAGGAACTGGACACTGCTAGCAGATACATTTTTCCCAATTTTGCCAATTGCTGGATGAAATCCTCTTCAGTTCTTGTGGTAGAGGACACAGCTAACCAGAATGCATGACATCGCCGTTTCAACAGCCTTCAATTTCACAATGAACTTTCTTTGAACTGTGTGGACCAAAGAATTCTAAGTAAAATAAAAACTAAAAGTATATTCTCGGTCCTGCTGGAGGCTAGCAATATGCCTCACATTAAAATAAAACTAGTATTTCATTAAAAATTACATCTATTTTGGAGACTGTCATGAAAACTCTCCCACACAATCATCTTCTCCTCTGCACTTCTCCAAGTGTTTGCACATTGTTACCCGTGAGTTTGTTTTCAAGGTACCTGTGGCTTTCCATATACATAGGGTGTACAGGGGGTGCAATTGCTTTCTCACACTTTAATCCCTAAGGACCTGGGAGCGTGCCAGTGGGCTGGCTGGAGGCTCCTGCAGTGACTCTTTAAGGCAACAAAGAGAGGGGAGGAGACCAGGCCATCTCCCTGACCTCCAAAGAGGTGATAACGATGTTGGGGCTCCAGGAGGAAGGAACACTCAATCTATTTCCTTTTTGAAGGTCATAAATGCCAGTGAAAGGTTTACTTTCAAAACAACAAGCCAAGCAGGGCCCTATAAAGGTTATGGAAGGGTATCCTTGTTCTAATTCTGGAAGTTCTGCAGAGTTCCATTATTTGCTTAGAAATAATATTATGGTGTAGTTCAAACCCCCTCTTCTCCTCACTTTCCTCTATACTGCTTAATGAGTGTGCTTTGGAGGCAGCAAGGACTTTGGAGGTGTTCTTTCAGAGATGCCACGCTACTCAAGTATATCTTTTTCACCAGCAGATCTCTCCTTTTTGTGCAGTTTGTTTTTCATTCTGGTTGCTGTCTCTCCTGTAATATCTGGAAGGTGAGAGAAATAAATTCCTAAAACTGCATTAGTCTAACCCAATAATTTTCCAGAGGAAAAAGATATTTAAGATATGGGATTCCTATGGTGACAAAAATACACAACTCCAAATTGCAGGGGCAGACATGGAAGTGGACAGGAAACAGGGATGGAGTGATAGGACTTCTACAAACAATGATTAAAGCGGCTTGGCATTACTCCATTCAGACTGGGCAGATCCATGCCTCCAGGCTGTCACCAGAGAGCTCTTTATCTACTTAAGAAAACAAAGAAATGTATCTTATTGACAACACTTCATAAGAGCCAAACTGGCGATCTTGTTCTCAGCTACACGCTGGTTTCCCCATGGTGATTCCAGTAGAACAAGCTGAACGATACTGGGAACAGGAGGAGGACAGTCACTTAGTATGAATTACTGCCATTGCTTAATCGAGTCACTAAATCATATTTCTAATAACAGTAGGGTCAGGCTGTGTCTCCTGATGGTCTGCTGGCACCAGTTAAGCCTGCACATTCAGAGCTCTGATACAATATGTGCTCTGGATGTGGCCATACTGGCTGATCTGGTCTTGTCAGCACTGGAGCTGGGCAGGGTCTAGAAACTCAGCACAGCTATGCCCAGATCTCCTGGGGGAACCCAATCATAGAATTCTTAAGGTTAGACTGGACCTTTGGAGATCATCCAGCCCAACCCCCTGCACACATAGGGACACCTAGAGCTCGTGGCACAGGGTGGCATCCAGGCGGGTTTTGAAGATCTCCAGAGAAGGAGACTCCAGAACCTCTCTGGGCAGCCTGTTCCAGGGCTCTGTCACCCTCAGTGTTAAAATATTTTTTCTTAAGTTCCTGTGGAACTTTTGGTGTTTCAGTTTTTGCTCATTACTTCCAGTTGTGACAGTGGCCACCACTGAAAAGAGGCTGGCCCCATCATCCTCACTCCCTCCCTTGAGGTATTTGTATACACTGATTAGATCCTCTCTCAGTCTTCCCTTCTTCAGACTGAACAGGCCCATCTCTCTCAGCCTTTCCTCATAGGGTAGATGTTCCAGGGCCCTGATGATCCTCATATTCCTCCTGCACGCACGTGTGTATGAAGATGAATAGTATCAAATTCAGTGCAAAAAAAAATAAGTCACAAAGTGGGAGATCCATTTCCTCCTCCAAAGGATTCCAATCCACTAAGAGCAGGCCCTCACCCAGGGCAGTGTGAACAACCCTGCTCACCCTATGCCATCGCACAGCCAGGAATACAAGTACCACGGAAAGCAAACAGACCAAACTGGATAGGTCGTAGTTGGCTGTAGAGTTCAACCACTCTAAAGAAGAGGAAAGAGGGGTTTCAGGGCAAGGAAAATTGGGGAGTGTGTGGAAGGGCACCTCCTCTCCATCTGCTCCTCCACAGTAGAGCTCTCACTGGCTTCTCTCCTTATCCCTGGAGGCAGCCAACCCTCACTCAAAGACACCTTGTTTCCCCAGGACACAGCTACCTGTCTGCATACCCTCCTCAGGCTTTCTTGGATTTTTATATAACCAATTTTTTACCAAGTTCATCATTCATGGAAGAGAAAAAAATCAGAAGTCTACATCTTTGGCTCAGAAACCTCCCCAGGCCACAGACAGCTAGAGATTTGAAGGTCAGTCTGAAAAGTTATCATTGTGCTCTTTCCTAGTTCTTGCATTCTCCTCAAGGCCTCCACTTGTAGCCTGGGGTAAGATAAATGGTAGCCTGAGCTGATAAGATGGTTTTGCATCCTCCAGTACTTCACTGTGAGGCTGCTCCTAGCAGGTCACTGAGGAGAGAGAGGCAAGAGGCTGGCCCTAAGCCTATGCTGCTGTGGGAAGAGCTGGAGCAGGGCTGGGATGTGGACCCAGACATAAAGATCTGCCAGCAAATGACTCTCCACTTCTTGCATCCTTGAAGTCGCCTCTTGGCAGCAGGGAACCCGGGATGCAGAGGTGTTCAGCCAAAGACACCTAATCCTTGTCCCCTTAGATACAGCAAGGCCAGATGTTCTGCTGTGCCCTTTAGACTCCCTCCGTAAGGAGCTGTGCTTCAGGATGAGTCTGCAGAAAGAGGTAAAAATTCAGAGCCTCTGGGCTTAACACCAAATCCACCTAAGCACCTGGACTTCCTTGGGGTTTCAAAGAGGGCTCCTGCAGTGGCTCTTTATCATCCAGGTTAACTACTGTGTTGCTGAGCATGTTAGTAGGTAGAATAGGGAAGCAGAGAGGGAGTGAGCCACAGACAAAACACAGAAGTGAAGAGGGAGGGAAACATAAGAGAAGAACTAAGAAACTCACAATGAGGAAGAAAAAGAACAGAGAGAGAGGAGGATATGGAGAAATATCGAGCCAAAAAGCAGCAAGCATAAAATGCACTCAAAGGTCATTTCAAATCTATATTGAAATCACTAAAGATGGTCCATGAGGGCAAAACAATGTCTGGGGCAGTAATAATAAAGCCTTGCTGCAGATGATAGGTGTCACCTCCACCCAACTGGGAAACATAAAACCCCAAAACCATGGGAGCGAGAGCAAACTATTTTGCCAGCATGAGGACAGAGCATTCACATTGGAGGAAAGAGTTACCTACCAGACAATTTTCTTCACACCTAATAACATCATATTGCAAAAGCAAATTATGCCACAACCCTCTCTATAAACCCACCTGATGCAGCCAAGAGCATCTCGAGTTTGTGAGGGCAGCTGGTGAAATTGCTCTAGACTTTAAGAAAGAAAATCTCAGACTTCAGTTTAACATTTCGAATAGTTATCAAAATGAAAAGGATGTTTAAGCTATGGAAAGGCGACTGTGCATTCATTTTGATATTGTGTTTACTACTAAGAAAAAACCTCCTGTAAAAATGCTTATAGTGTCTTACTCCCTGAAAACTGGGTAGCAAAAGAAATTTCATGTATTTCCAGGATGATCGCAGAAGCAAGTCATTTCTGTGGACAATGTAGGCAAGTGGGTGGGTTTCTCAAACATACACATCTCCCAGCTAAAAAAGATGCAAGTTAAAATGTTAAAACTTGTGAATAGCAAAAATAGGGCTTACAATGCATGGGCAGGGTATTTCTCTTGCTGCTTTCTTAGAGAAGACCCTTTTTTCATATTGGCATCACCTCCCAGATCATACAGCTGCAGTTGCACTGCTATAAGAAGTCCTTAGAGCATTGGAAATATCCAAAATGCCTGAACTTTGAGCTTGAAGCAAAGAAAGTATGTGTTCAAAACAAATCTAGTGATGGAAAGAAAATGAAGAAAATGAATTTAACAATATGAGATATATTTTAAAGTTTATTGCTGTAGTAATTGTTTTATTGTGTCCTGTTTAAAGCTGTTTAAATCTGTCACAGTTGTTTTAATCAATTAAGTTTACTAGGTGTGCAATTATAATTTTCCATTAAGTTTGTCTACAAAGTTTATCTTCTGCTAACATATTACCCCAGGCTTTCAGGTATTTCTTTCCATATGTGACAATAAATTTGTCAAAAGTATCAAATTATGGCTCAGATGGCCATAGTTCAATGGACAACCAAACCCAGAAAAAATGATTTAGAAAATCATGAAGTCTTTCTTCAATGAGAGACTTTCCATAACTTTTAGTGAGTTCTAAATTATGCCTTTAGAATTGTTACCAGTATTGACAACTTCACTATATATTTGCTGAAAAACAACTGTGGATTTTTTTCTGGAAAGAAGAAGCTTTATCCTGGAGCCCAATAACAGCAGATAAAGGTAATTTCCCAGGGAGAAGTGAAAAAATACCCAGGTCCTCAGCACTACTGTACTAATGCAGGGAGAAGAAAAATGATCATGTCTAGTTCTCAATTTGAGTCATTCCAGATCATTTTCACAAATAATAGTTTACTTGTTCCCAATTCGAATTCTATTTGTGATGGTAATCCAGAAAGGGGAAGAGAAAAATACATGACAATACGTTTATCTTGATAATGCTCTCCATTTAAGCAGATGATTCCGTCCCATAAAGACAGGAGACGAGGCTTTATCTGAGAGGGCAATTAGGTTGATGCTTAAGACATGGACTCCATTTGACACAGGTTCTACATGTATGTGAGCCAGATGATAGAAAAGAAGCGTACGTAGAAGCATTACTGAAAAGATTTGATTAACTTGCACAAAGTTCCAGCTCTAGAGGTCCCTTAGAGGTCCCTTCCAACCTTAGGCATTCTGTGATTCTGTGATTCTAGCTGTTTCCATTTAAGGCTTCTCAACGCGTGTCTCCCTAGCCAATATGTGCACCTATTGATCTTGGATACCCTTCCCGAATCCCTGCTTATTTTTGCAAGGTAGTTGCACTTCTGCCTGCTCCCAGAAGAAAAAGTGTTTTCTTCATTTAGAATGAAAATCAAATCTCTTGGGTAAATGTCAAATAATGCAGGATAAGGACGTAAAGGCTGATTTGGAAATCATAGGTTAATGGAGTCTTCAAATTCACATGCTTGGAAATGTTGTTATGATGCCTGAAGAACATGAATAAAAAAACGCACGTTGCACAAGCTTCTCTGAAGAATAACGCAGTAGGATTGACACTAATTTTAGATATGTTCGAGTTTGAATTTGAGGATGATCTTTGTACTTCCTGCTCTCCTCTAATAGCTTAAGGCACTCAAGTCAAAAGAAAATGCCTCCATTAAAACAAAACAAAAACAATAAAATAAAAATAATCTTTTTTTTTTAGAGATTAATCCAAACTAAACCAAAGTCTGGCACTAACAGATACGAATTCACTGAAAAATACTTAGTTACCAGCAATGAATATATATTCATATTTGTACAGATTGGGATTTCAAATTCTGACAAATACTTCAACGAAGCCTAGATTCTAGAGGCAATCTAGTAGTGCTTCACTGCTAAAGGGAGATGAATTCACCATAGTAAAGCCCTTTCAGTTAGATCCTGAGGCTGAGGCAAATTTTACATAAAGAACGAATGAATATAAAAACTAAGTATAGACTTCAGTGTTCAATTCAACAGCTCTATGACTGTGTACATTAAAAAAAAACAAATTCTAAACTAAAGGATAATTTGAATGAAAGAGATCCTATAAAACCTATTAAAACAACCATAACCTCTTCTAAACAGTTTACGAAGAAAAGTTTGAAAAAGCAGCCAAGTCACTGGCTGTTCAGTAAGAGAGTGAAGCTTCCCACCTGCTCCGCTTTGGCTTAGGAAGGGTAACAACATGGCATTTGTCACTTGTCCTCAACAGATCCTACATAGAAACAAGCAATTATGGCAATAAAGAAGTATAAATTCTCTCCACACAGATGCCAATATTTCAGTCACAAGAGGAAAGCAGAAATGCGTTCTTGCAGCGCAAACAGCTCACTTCAACATGGATTTTCTCTTCACATAATTGCTCAGCCTATACTTTCCTCTATTTCATGTTCTGTTGAAATAGCAAGGCTAAGTGCATATCTTGTCCCAAACTAGTTGGTTCCCCTTGTTAGCGGGCACTTATCAATTTTACTCATCCTAGTCTCATTTCTGTTTTTTACCTCTGTGTTGCCCAGGAGCAGAATTGGCAGGACTGGGGTTTAAGCTGGAGCTACATGTGTGTAACCCCACATTCGTGCTGCTGCACTTATTTTTATTCCTATTCAGTAGACAGGCGACACTTCTACACGTAAAGCAGAATCTCGTTTCTGCCGAAGTCTAAAGAAATTTTGCCATTGGCTTTCGTGGGGAAAATTAACTGTGCACGAAATGGAGAACATGTCCTAGCACGTTTGATTTACATCTACAAACATGAAATACGATGACTGGAAATGAGAAAGTAAATGGTGATTCATATTCTGTGTTAAACTTTTCCTCTTTCATGGAAGTTAATTCTATAAAATTAGTACTTTCTGCAGCAAGATTCTGCTCTGAAAATACTTCAACAACTATCTGAACTAACTGGAGTCCTTCCTTTCTTTTGTGAAAGGCGAGGGAGAAAGTTGATTTGTGGCTCTTTTTTGCCAAAAATCTCAGACTATATTGCAAATATACTTGAGAAAGAAACTGTGGATGCCTGTCTATTCTAAAGAAATTATATAGCCTTCTTATAGCTTCTGAAGTTCTGGGTCTAGGATTTTCTACAATTTAAGTACCAAAGTAGCGTGGAAAATTCTGTCTCAGTGAGCTTTCCAGACTAGGTTTTCAAAACTGAATAGCTGAAATAAGTGCTAAATGATAAATGCTATATTTTTAAATGTCTACTGAGATTTAAACTAGACTCGGTGTTTGGAGCACACATTACTGCCCTGCATAGCACTTATATCTTAAACAACTAGGTGCTGGAAAAAGAAAGATTTAAAGTCAAAATGTTTCCAAGATACTTAATATAAAAATTCTTCACTTTCTCACTTACAATTGAGACCAAAGTTAGATAGAACAAAAATTAATGGGGAAATGTGCTATTGAAAGTGTTAAAGTTCTCTACTGGATTTATTTAAAGCAGAAGGGACTCCTTATGTATCAGGGAACTATTTCATGCATGTTGGTTAAACACTGAATCTGTCACGGTTTTCTGAGAACTGATTTCTTTATGGAATAAAGTTATGATCAAGACGAAGATCATGCCTCCACTGAATCATGAGTTTGCCACCAACCTGAAAGGACATTAGAAGAGAAACAGGATTTAACCTCTCCTCAGTTCTATATCACTGGGTTTGATAGACTGAAAAAAAGAACAACAAGGTGATCTAAAATCTAGACTAAATTTCTACTTTACCCTGCTTAGGTTCTCTTTAGTCTGATTATACAGCACGTTTATGACTGTGCTGGTCACTGACAGTTTAAACATTTTCTTTCCCTTGCAGGCTCAGTCCCACAATGCATGTAATCAAGGTCTGTGTGATAAAAGCAAGTACTCATTGAAAGCAACTAAAGGTTAGTAGTGCAAGGAAATATTTCATCTCATCAGTTTCAAGCAGTTCTACAGCCTCTGCCATGACTCCATGCCCCAGATAGACTGAAATCTTGCAGCAGCAGCCTGTGGAAGAAGGGAGGAAGCAGCAGCTAAGAGACAACAGAGCAATTATTCACAACTCACTGTCACTTCTGTGCATTTTGGCAGCATTTCAACAATCTAACAAAGCCACTGAAAACATAGCCTGACTCTATTGCTACTGGATTTTTGAAACATTTTACATCTATTTTGCTGAGAAAAAATCAGGTACATAAGATGAAGGACATTTGAGGGATAGATCATGCTGTTAAGGGAGGATTTAGATCTACAGGTACATTTTATGTCCAAATTGTATGAGTTTAACATTACTTAAAATTACTTAAAAAAAATTCCTTATGAAAAGCACTGAAGTCTTTCTGATAGTCAAAAGATTCCTTTCCTCTAGTCATTTTTACAAGCCAGACCTCACTACTCAAATAGTAATTTATATATATATATCCTGGCAATCTCAGCTAGAAACTGAAAGCTGTACCCTGATATAACTATTGGATAGTTAGCTCAGTTTCAACTGAGGCTTTTGTAGGCTCTTGCACTCTCACAAATATTTCTGGAATCCTACAATTTTTGCTTCAGTTATTATTCCATTTTTGTGTATTGATTGATTCCCATTACTATAACTTTGTGCAAAATTTTCCGTCTTAAAGTTCTATCACTGAATCATTGGCTTTACCCAGCATTTCAAAGACAATTCCAGATCTGTCTTAATAAATAGGAATGATATTTTTGCAAGCAGGTTTTTAAGGCATCTTCTCTTGCTCACAGTCTAGCTAGGGTGCAGAGATCATCTTTTATCTATCTGTAGAAGCAGGTCTACCCAGTAGACAGCTGTATAATCAGGTCTACTCAGACCTAAAAAAAGAAACAGGAGTGTCTATAGTACTCTAACCATCTTCAAGCTCTCCACGCAATTTTTCCAAGAATGGTGTTAAAAATAGCACCAACATGTCAGAGGTGGCCAGATGTGTCTGGTTTTCCAGCCCAAGCTCCCTCTGGTTGCACAGATGCACTGCCTGTACCCAGACACACACACACACATTCATATGGAGTATCTCTAGAGAGCCAAGACAAAAGGTGGGAGCCTTATTTAAGATAAACCAAAATTCATATCCAATACTTCAGCTGAGCTCCAAATTCAGGAGTTCCTGGCACAATCAGAGGAACACAATATTTTGCCAGAGAAGTTCATTGCCCTGCCTTGTGACAGGATATTGCTGGAAAGAATCTAGGACTCAGGTGTTAGATAGTCCAGAGAGATGAGATGTTGTTGAAATTATGCTATATTTTAGTTTCACAGTCAGGTTTTTCCCCCTTTTTAGATTAAGTCTAAAAAACTGAATGGAATTCAGAGGGTGGTTAAAAGCCTTTCCTTCCTCAAATCTGCCAGGTAAATATCTCTGAGCTTAAAACAAAGAAAATAAATTAATCCCCACATCTTATTACAATACAGAGTGAGAGAAGCCAGGAAGCACGGCACAAAACCTGATGGTACACAGTGTCCTTAGATTGCGTGGCCATTGTTTTCTCTCACAGCAGCACATGTTAATGATACAAAGAAGCTTAAATTTTTTGGCTTTGACTTTCCATGTCACAGCCATAATAAATGGGCACATTATTGTTTGTATTGCCATATCCTTTAGTTGCACCGCCAACTTCTAGAGCCTGAGCAGGCACAGCCAAGGACAAGATTTTGCCCACAAATGGCCTGGCTGAATTAAATTAAGCGCAAATGTTGCCACACAGATTCAGCTGCTAAGTGGGGGGCCTGTGTTTACACTGCAAAGCTGTTATATGAGCCAAGGTTGATATAACCCACTAATTCTACCATAGGAAGAACAAAGCTACTTTGCTCTCTCCCAGCCAATTTTTTTCTGGTTTAAAGATTTGCACCTTACATGTGTCTAATACTGCCTTAGCTGCACTTAACTAAAATAAAATAAAACAAAACCCTGAAACCAATAAATGACAACTTATAATCCCAGGAGAACAGGAAAATATAAAGCGATGTGTTTGTTTGTTTAAAGGCACTTTGGCAACGCAGAAGAAATTAAATATGCTGAAGAACGAAGAAACAAGTTTTAATGTGGCGAGTGCACGAGCATCTCCCTTCTCCCGTTGCCTGTCCCCCCTGAGCCCTGTTACCAAGCTCCACCAAACAGTTCCGACTGGTGAGGAATTCAGGTCGCACCTCTCACATTTCCGCTATGGTCCTCCTCCTCTTGGAGACATGGAAACTTTCCAGGGCTCGCTGGAAGGAGGATCTCGGAAACGCAAGAGCATGCCAACCAAAATGCCTCCTTCTGTTGCTCCTGAAGGCTCCTCGTCGCCACCCCGCAGACCTGAAGACCATCACGACATAGGCTCTTCCAGTCTCCCCTTGCTGTTTCAACAGCCAGCACAGCCCAAGTACAGCTCCCAGATGATTGACCTCTGCAACTTTGGTTTCCAGTTCTACAGGACACTGGAGCACTTTGGAGCCAAGCCCATCAAGCAAGAAGCCATAAAACCAAACATGGCATGGCCCAATAGCCCAGCATTCATGCAGGCTCCTTACTCGTATTATCCTAAAGTCCATCCTGGCTTAATGCTTCCTTTCATTGTGCCCCCAAACTTTCATTTCAGGAACACCTTTCAAA
>JAWLRI010000894.1:442806-473522 GCA_034781795.1 Crypturellus tataupa | reverse complement strand
AGCAACTCTGCTTTTTCTGTGTTGTTCGTAACCAGGGTGCCCATCCCATTCACTAGGGGACCCACGTTTCCCCTAATATATCCACAAGCCATCTGCTTGTGCAAGGCCTTCCATAGCTTCTGCTCTGAAGCAGAAGAGTCTTGGGGCAGGAGAAGAATGGAAAACAAAACATCCTACTTCTTACTGAAACAAGAACGTTCTGTCACTCTCATATGCAAACAATTAGTTCACCATTTGTTGCACCAGGGTCTAATTGAGTATAGCTAGGGGTCTGGTTTATACCCTGACCATGAAAGCCAGGTGACATGCATTAAACATCTAGTGTATGGTTTAATTGGGTAATTAGAAAGTGAAGTCAGTGACAAGACCTAGCAGAAGTACTTAGGCAAATTAAAACTCCAACTTGTTTGCAATCCATTTGTAGCATCTAAGGTGTGGAGTGCTTTCTAAGCCAGGTAAGTAATCTGTAACAGGGATAATTATCAGTATTCATAAAAGAATACTGTGCTTTAGACAGCATAATTTGTGCCCCCCACCCTGCAAGCTACTTCTTCATTCTGACCATAGCATTTTAAAGTCAGATTCCCATGGGGATCCTTCACCTCTTGCTGATCATTTGTATTAGCTTTCCAGAAGAGCAGGAAGGCTGAGAGGCAAGTGCAGACAAGGAATGTTCTCTGCACCTTCTATTTGCATCACGACACAATATGCAAGGAGAAATGCAAGTAGTGTTTAGATTCTTGAGTTGACTGCTTTTTTTCTCCCAAAGATCAATATTCATTTATAGCTGGGAAAACAGGACTAAGAAGTGGAATTAATGAAGGCACCATATTTTAGAAAAGAGATATGCACTGAATACCAAGTACCCCAGGCATATAATTCTGCAGTCAGTCAAGGCTCTTGACATAAAACAAGTTGCAGCTGAAGAGTTTGTGATTTCTGGGTGTATTTCGTGTTATTTACAAAGAACATGCACAGAATTCTCTCTCCTTGAATACAGTAGGGACAACAACAGGAGGCAGTTTCTTTGTTCAGAAAATCAAACCTGTTTTATGCCAGCATTCTGTCCAAAATTAGTTTTCCACCCCCCCGCTCTGGATTTCTTCCAGGGCCATGCAACTAGCTCTTCCTGGGCTAGCCATGGAATTTTTTTAACTGAATTTTTGTTCAGTTCATTTCTCACTCACACATATACAGTTTTGCAATCTCATCAGAGCCCATCCTCTGTGCTTGTTAAGTGTTCCAGAGATTTCTGTGATTTCAGTGGCAATTTCTGGCATTTCATTTATTGTTAACAAAAGGGTATTAACTGTTTTCATAATGAGGTTAAATGAAGGCTTACTAGCCAGACGATCAGCTAGAGTGAGGTCCGAGATCACTAATTTTTCAAAGCTGAGAATACTGGCAGCTACCAGCATCCTCCAGCCTAGCAGTGGTGTATTTATCATAAGGAAACCAGTTAGTATATGCTGGAATTCAACTGGGAAGTTGCTAACATGATCATAATGGAGAAGATGAATCTGAATTAACTAAAGATGTACATTTAAAGTAAAGCATTCAAACAGCATTAGATTGTTAGGTAAAAAGGTGGCCTGAGTTCAGTCTCATTAAATTCCTTTTGAATTAAGCTACATAACTTTTAATTCTGAAAGATAGTATCTAAGAGGGAGTTAAATTCAGTTTACTTAATCTACTTTAAAATTAATTTGGTTTAACATTCTTGAGGGTCACCTTGTATTCCTTAAACAGAAATATTGTGTCCATGACTCATTTGATGACATCAATGAAAATGAGAAATGGCTGGTCAGTGTAGTATTAATATATACTGACATGCTTGAAACAGTATGTAATAGACACTCAACATTGTTCTGAAAAATAACTCCAGCTGATGATATAATGATATACAAAACAGAAGGGTATAACAATGCAGTCCCTCTGCCAAATTTGCTCTTAGCAGCAGTGTCTGATAGATGTGACTCATGAACACTGCGATTTAGTAAATGCTTTGCTGTTTGCTAGAGCGACATATCTCTAGTTGTGCTTAGGAAGCAAGGAGAGATTCCCCTTCATCCACTCACAGGAAAGTGGTAAACTGCTCTGTTGCTCCAAAAGCTGGCTGAAGCTTAGAAACCTGGCTAAATCCAAATGACAAGTTAATATTTGTTTTATTCATAACTGAAGGAAAACAAATAGCTGAGGAATTAGAAACTCTAGAATTCATGGTCCCATAAAAACAAAGTTTTTCAGTGTCTGAATTTTCTGATATTATTTCACAATTACAACATCATTTTACATTATTTTTATGGATGGTGCCATTGACATTCTTTTACAATAGTGTAAATGTTTTATTTTCATTTTAAAAATGAATGAGGTCTGCTTATTATTGGTATGAAACACTTTAGTGCAATGAGTCCCGCTTGGGTTATTGAGGAGCAATTCACCATCTTGTCTGAGAAAAGCCCTTTCTGTGCTCAAACTGTTGTAGATTCCCTGTTACCATGTGGAGGGTGGTAACAGCCTTCAGACTTAATCTACCTGTTCTCCAGCATCACTATACTTAAACCTCACAGAAAATAAGTGCACTTACTTCTCCTTCCCTGCTGACTGTGCATGGAGACTGGTTTCCTAATGAGTAATCACATTACCTGGATAAAAGCAAGCAGCATAAATTTCAACTTCTTATCTCCCAGGTGCTTTCATATAATCCTGTTTTACTTCAGAAAAATGAAGAGCTAGACATGTCAAATGCAAGCTATTAAGTGTCCATAAACAGTTACTAATGCAACTAAGTCTACTCATGTAGTATCATCTAATAGTAAGAAAATAATCAAAATAGATTCAAAAATTAAATATGATTTTTTTTTGAAGTGAAAGCCTTTCTGTTGGTAGAGATGTTAACTGAAGTCAGTACAGCTTTCTGGAAGAATAATTTCATTTGAAACAGATTTTTCTCTGGCTGAAATTATTCAGAAAGTTTTCCCCAACTGTAGCTACTCCTGACCTTATAAAAACGTCAGCTATTCTTTAAAACTTGAAAGTTCTAAGGGTTATATATGCTGTTCTGTGTTCCTTTGACTTTTCCCCTTCCTTTAAAATGTAAACCTATGACAGATCCATCTATTTGTTTATCTTTCACAGTACAGAGCCATGCACATTTCTTGTCCTATACAAATGATTAATAATGTCATGACTTTTTAAGATACTGACTACTAGGGAATGCTTTGCTTCTTACCCTCTGCTACATAATTTGAAGTCTCCCACCCCCATTCATGACACACAGGCCTGTCATTCTCTTTCACTGTCATTTCCTTCTATTTTATCTAAGCGTTTCAGAGTTTTCCCCAGGAAATTCTTTTCTATTCATTTTTAGTATTTTTAAAGGAGCAAACAAGATGAAAGCTTAAGGAAAAAAAAGTCTTTCTTGACATTGTAAATATAGCTGATGTTTCCCTTTTTGTAGCCATGTGGGATGCAATCTGAAAACTATTAAGGTAAATAGCAGTTAGTGAAGCCTTCATTTTATAGCACAGCAGATGCTCTTCTCAAACTGGGTATCTTTCAAAAATCATTTAACACGCAACACACAAAGTCAGAGCAAGGGGATATGAGACTTCAGTAGAAATCTAAAACCTATTGCTCTTCTTCACATTAAGACATCACAAAAGTTTCAAGTATTTGTTGGTTTATTGGCATTTCTTTCAGGCCCAGGAATATAACTTGGTTGCCTTCTCATGATGTAAACCAGAACTCATTTGAAGTAGGGTTGTTTTTCCAATGTGCAGCACCTCCAGTAAGGCAGATGAGAGCAATTTCCTTTTCTCTGACCAACAAGCAGAAGATAAAATGTCT
Organism: Crypturellus tataupa; assembly: GCA_034781795.1. Taxonomy (NCBI): domain Eukaryota; kingdom Metazoa; phylum Chordata; class Aves; order Tinamiformes; family Tinamidae; genus Crypturellus; species Crypturellus tataupa. The sequence continues at coordinate 469,673 of JAWLRI010000894.1, read as the reverse complement.
CTTCACATTTCTTTCCAGCACAAAATTGGGGGCAAGCACTGTGCAGTTACCTCGCTGAACACTGTCTCAGCTGATTCCCCAGCTGATAGAGTAGCTGAGTGATACAGAATTGTGAAGAGAAGATAAGCCTGTGGCTTCCTCCATCTTCCACTTAGGTCTTCCTTCTTACTAATATGGTAATGAATCTAATGAGTTGGAAAAACTGAGAAAGAGGAATTCCCTTGTTACCATGGAAATTGCAACTTGGCAGACTGACAAAGGAAAATATATTTGTTTGGTTAAAAACTTCAGCAGCAGAAGAGAACACAAGACAAGAATCACAGAATACCTAATGCTGGAAGAGACCTCTGGAAGTCATCAAGTCCAACCTGCTGCTCAAAGGGCATCCAGCTAGGTCAAGTTGCTGAGGACATCAACCAGTTGAGTTCTGAGCATCTCCAAAGATGTAGATTCCACAGCTTCTCTGAGCATTTTGTTCTAGTGTTTCACAGTGGTGAAAAATCTTCTCTGAGCTCTGGGAATTCACAAGGGCTTTTCCTTACCTGACAACTGAGACCACGATGTATTCTGCTTGTCTGGCCAGGAATGCATGATAGAAGATTTAGTTTAGCCATTGCTGATGCTTTGACAAAAAGTTCTTGAAAAAAAGAAAAATGTGGGGGAAAATATAATCAAAATTTTAGCTTCCTGATGAAGATCAGTTTAGCTGGAAAATATTTCCACTCTTGTCACCTCAGATTGGGTGTACTGAGTTGCTGAACCTAGCTGAAAATTATCTCCTATCTTTCAGTGGTAAAGACAGAACAAAAGACACTCATGTACACTTTGTAAAATCCCCAAACTTACCCTAATAATGAAATGACTGTTTACAGTGTCCATGTTATTTACAACCTCTATTCAAATATTTACTGAAATTATTCTAATTAACACCTCTAATATATGTTTGAAAACCCAAACTGAGCATATAACAACCACCTTTGTATTGAAATTATTCATACAAAACACGTAGGATAGTGTGGATAGTATTTTTATTTCCTTACTACATTTCTATAAAGAAAAGGAAGCCACACATACTTAAAAATGTTAACAATGATTGTGTGAGTTTTTCAGGTCCAAGTAAAATAATTGCCCAGTGCCTCTGATTTATTGGACCTCAGAGCTTTATGGCTGCCTGTTTCCCTTATTCCTATCAACAATCATGTGACTTTGTCAATGCCTCATGTGCTGTAACAAATCTACACACATTCTCCCGTTATCATAGCTACTTCCCTGTCCCCTTAAAGTTAAAGCACTGGAAAAGTAGCTCTTTTAATATTATCCTTATATAACATCACTTCTCACAGATATCTTCCCACCAGATATCTAGGAAGATATGAATTTGTATTTGAATTTGTATAAAGATTTTTGTGCTACTAAATTGGATGTCACTTAATTTTGCACCTGTCCCTTCCTTAGTTTAAATAATACACACATTTCTCCTTCCTGCTATTGTTCTCCCATACAGGAAAAGTGAAGGAGTTGAAAAATTATAAAGAAAGTTACATTAATGTATATGAGAAAGACATGTTCATAATAAATGAATTAACATGTGCCTGAATTAACTATAGAAAATAAAGCAGTGGCTAGAAACACTGCCTTGAGAAGTTCAGGTTGTATATTAAATGCACTAGCCTGGATGCTTTTGCTTAAAAAAAAAAAAAAAAAAATAGTGCGAGACTAGAACAGGTTACCCACAAAGAACAGGGGATGTCCATAGCATCCAGAGATATTTTTTTGAGATTTGGCCAGTAAGTCATAGCTGGCAATCTAGTCTTAGCAAGTCTCATTTCAAGCAGGAGACTGAAATAAATGTCCACCAGTGATCTTTCCAGCTTATATTTCTAAGATTTTGTGAACTAACTTGATCTGAAATTCATTCATTATAATCCTGATAATAAAGCCTGACCTTGAGACAACAAAATAGAAGTATGTTCCAACAGACTAGCTGCAAAAGAACTGAAAATAGCCTTAGTGATCTCTACTAAATAGTATAACCCAGAACTGATAGCATACTGGAAATAAGGAAAAAAAAAAAGGAAAAGACCATATTTGTGGGCATAGTAAGATTAAATATTTCTGTGGTAGAACAAAGAATTTTCAGAATCTGCTTATGGATGCAAGTAGAACTCTGTCAACATACTTATTTACATTTTAATTGGAAAAGCAGAGCTATTTATTTTGCATAGCTGTTTATTTTCAGCAAAACCACATCCCCTTCAACAACACACTCCACAAGAATGAGGGTTTTTTAAGTGGACAAGCTTCAAAACAAGTGGACAAGCTTTCATTTCAGGAAAACAAAGTATTAATAGGGCCCTGGCCTATGACATTGTAGCATTAAGCATGTACACAAACATAGGTCAGTCTTAGTGAAATGCCAGGACTTCACTTTTTGCTTTATTTCAGCTGCACAGTACCTTTCCCTGCCTGATACATCTACAGCAATACCACATAATTCTTTTTTCCAAGAGGAGAGGAAAATGCTCCTTACTTCTCCCCCAAGTCCTTCCTGCATTAGTGTCATTTTTGTACTCAACAATTACGTGTGTGAAATAATGAGGATAAATATAGATGATAAACATATAGACGATAAACAACTATGAGCCCTGGTACTAAGTGACATAGATTCCAAGACTCGCAGACAACTTAGCGTAAAAACATTCACCTTGCTCATGATACACAGGAAAAGTATTATTAAATATATGGATAGGTAAATGCATATATAAAATCACTTAACATACGTTCAAAAAATCATGGTATGGAGAGGTATTTGTTTCTGATTTAGCATTATTTGATCAAATGCGATTTGAGTCAAGAGTAGTATAGTGATATATCTTTCATCAAAAAGTTCTTCTAATTGCTGTTTTATACATAGAAGTGAATGGAAGGAGGTCACTAGAACCTCCATAAATAAATAACTTTTAGCATATTCTTTATTTCCATTACTCTTTGAAACCAATCCAAGAATACCATTGCATTGGCAGAATTGGAGCTTGTAAAGCTCTTAAAAATCAGCATCTCATTCTCTATCACTACAAAGGATTTTTTTTTTTTTTACTTACTGTACAGTGTGCCAGTACCACAGTAAGACAAATTTTACTTCTGCATACAAAGTCTTTTGCAGAACAACCTGTTTCCTCAATATTATCTGTTCTGATAGCTGAATCTAAAACCATTTTTGATGGTGTTGAAACAACCCATCCTTTTAACTACATGTAACTTCAATGTAACTAGTAGATATTTGTTCTAAATAAAGATACCAGCAAGCATAGAACTGAATTCATCAGGTATCCAATATGATTCAAAAGTTTTCCTTTGAAAAAAACCCAGGACAGAAATGTGGTCCTACAAGTAATTAATAAACATGTTGAAAGTATCTAAAGGATAGAAGTAGATGGATTCAAGACAACATAAAGCTTATTGAGTCAATGACAAACTTGCAGCTCCCCTAATGTATGAGAAACTTGCATTCAGTTTTTCTGTAGTATTTGCAAAAAAAATTCTTCTGTGGAATTTCCAACATGACTGACATTTGTGCTTTAGATCCCCACAGAAAACTGTGTACATAGAATTTGCATGAACTTGTGTCTATATTTACATGTTGGAATTTGAGTTACAACTCTGTTTGTAATGCCTGAATAGTTCTTGCTTTATCCTGCTTTCATTTGTTCTGCAGTTGTTTGTTCAGTATGAAAAAAAACAAGTCATCTCTAATACCAGGTCTGATTCTAGCAATAAATACTTTGTAATACTGTGAGTCAATCTCACACTCTTTCTTCTGCCTGGCTTCCAAGTGCACATGAATACTTGGTCCCATGAAGCAGCAAAATACTATTCTGCTTATTTGCCCAATTTCTGTCCATGCTGCTGAAATTTATAGCTTACAGCTCAATACATAGTTTATGCACACAAAACAGTTGTTCAATGCTAGAAGTGCAGTATCACATTAACCATTAGCAAGAGAAAGTGCACAAAACACCAGCTGGCTTCCAGTGCCAGTACAATATACAAGCAGAACATTTTCCCCCCTCAGAAAGCTCTTTGACCGCACTTACAAGTTATATAGTTTTCAACCATTTAAAATCCATCAGTAAAGAGAATTACAGTCTCACTCCATCTTCACAAAAATGACCTAAGTGGGTCCAGATATAGTAAGGTATCTTTTTCACTGGTTTATTGCAGAAAGGGTGAACACAGATTCTCAGTTTATTGCCTAAGTGTAAAGGAATGGCAGCTGTAGCAAAAGCCTGTAATAGTATTGATCAGATACAGACACAGGCAGGTTTGTAACAAAGGAAGAAATCTCTGCTCTCCTTCTTACCTTACAGCATGCAAGGCGCATGCTCAGCTACCCATCAGCAATGCAGTGTCACCAGCGAATGAGAAATATATCTGCATGGATTAAGATCAATAAAGAGAAAGTGATTTGCTGATAGGTAAGGAAATACCAAAATAACCTTGCCAATGATTAGACAGAAATGGTACAAAAATTCATACAATGAACAAAGATTAAAACAGACAAGGCCAAAATTAGGTTTGTGCCATAAATTGCAATTCGACTGTGGGTTTTTCTGCATTTACAGATTGAAATTCTGTTACTAAAGCCAGCTGTTTTTTAGAATGTCTGACATTTTCAGTTTTATACCTAACATTTTTTCCCTTCAGGTCATTTAGGGATACAGGAAGCATTCTCACTTATTATGTTTCTGCTCATTGTTTAAACAGCATTCTCTATTGCCCTTTTAACCACGTTTCTAAAGTCTAGCTGGAGATGGATTACCTCTTTGGTTTTGGGACCCTATAGTTCTCTAAGAGCAGAAATAACCCTACTGAACTGAAGTGACATACGATAGCTTATACCAGTGGAGAACTGGGTTCTATATTATACTATGTGTTTCTACAGAAGCCAGGAAGGTCCACATGCCTGAATTTAGCCTTTTGGCTACTTGGCTTCTATGAAGTTTCTAAGTTAGTTGTGTTGAAATTGAAGAACTGAATTGAAGTTTTCACTACCTTTAGAAATGCTAGAAACAAAAAAATTGCAAGACTGTGTATCTTTCCAGAATCTTCCTCTATCTCTTGCTTGTGGTACTACAAAGTATTGGGCAAGCAAGGCAGTTTGGTTAGTATCACCTAGACCTGGCATGTGACTGCCTGGAACTATTAAATTCTATTCTCAGATAGAATTCACCAAGATACCAGACAGGTGCTAGCAAAAGCTGTAAACAGTACTTTTTACACCCAATCTTCCATGCCTCATTTCTGAGACATCCTACTAGGTACTTAATTCTCAATGCTGACAAAAAGCACACAAAATCCACACAAAGTAGCACCTGAAAGAGACCTACATTTCTAGAGACAGGCTCTAAAATGAAGGCAGACATCAAAAGTTTGAGTATAAGTATGGGGAGTGATTGCATCATATGAATTTAAGAATGTAATTTCATAGTCCCTCAGATGTTCTGGCTAGTAGCTCATGAAAAAGCTCAGTTTATTTCATTCACTCTTGAAGGAACATATTTCAGTTCTTACATTAATTACTGTCCCTGACCACAACAGCATACAAAAGATATATCCACACCTTGGCTCAGAGAGACAGCAGTCATTCATGCCATTCACAGGAAATTTTCCAAAATTATTGCATTGCAGAGTGAAACGGATTCACTCAAATCTACCATTGTGTGTGTGTGTGTGTATATATATATATATATATATATATATATGTATATATATTTATTTAAAGATTCCTTATGGTCAGAAAAGACCTTTGAGATCATTGAATCCCATGACCACCATGCCAGCTAATCAGCTGTGCCTCATCTGCACATTTCTTGGACACTGCCAGGAACAGGGACTTAACTACTTCCCAGGGCAGCCTGTTCCAATGCTTTATTAAGCAGAAGTATGCTGAGGTATTTAATAGGATATCACAGGTATTGAAACAACTGGAAAATGTTTTCAGTGTACTTGTAAGCTACTGATTCGCTACTACCCATCCTCATTTCTGATTTTCCTTAATTCACACAGATTTGTAACTGCATGCTAGATAGGACAAGCAGCTCTGCTGAAGTAAATATCCATTGATGCTTTTTTATTTCTTCCTTACATAAAGATGCAGTCCTTACTTCCGCTTCCCTACCACTCTATTTTCATTGGACTTCTTTCTGAATGGGCAAGATTAAGGAAAGAAATATTTAAAAATAAACACTACAGTATAACTTGCATCTTCAGGACTGTCTAAACAAGTGTCTAACCTAATTAAATGAGAAGTCTTGCTCAACACACACTAATAACCTGACTTTGAATCTTTATAAGACAAAAACCATATGTGTAATTCAGTCCCTGCAGCTAACAGGAAGACTAAGCATTTAGGCAAGCAAAATGTTATGATAATCTTATTGGCAAGTTGAGCACAAAGTGTTACACCTCTCATTAAATGGGAGGGAAGGAACAGAACAAAGTAGAACACAATGGGGAAGGAAAAAAATCTGATCTGATTCCATATGTGTGCACAACTGGGGAAATGAAATACATAGTTGTGTACCTCTTGGGATGGTGACAACTGAAGCTGACAACTGAAGCTCACAGTGAAAAGACAAAAGGTCTTTGGATGGGGCATCCAAATCCAAGTGAGAGAAAGCAGGCAGCATAGCAAGTCCTACTGCTCAAACCTCCCACTCCATATCTCAAACCTCTCATACAACATCTCACACAGAGCCACACTGGGACTTCACTTTTTATTACTTCTACCTTGCCACAGCGCAAGGTCCTTCCATGATCTGGACATTACTTTTCTCTGCAGCTGCAGGATTTGACAAGATTAACTCAAACAACTGTGCTTGGGAATAAAAAAAAAAAAAAAAAAAATCACTAGTATATCCATTCCCCCCATTCCAAATACTGATAGGAGATAAATGTCTAATTATACCATTAACTGTGTGACTTGCTAAGTGCTGATTTGGTTCAGGAAGCAGTACATCCGCTCTAACCCTAAGTCATTTAAAAGAACAATGCAAGTATAAAAAGAGACAGTAAATAAATTAGAATAATCACCATATTAAATGACAGGAAAGCTTCACCTGCAGCAGGTGACTGATCACAGTTAGCCAGTAGGTTAAGAAACAGAACTCTCGCAAATCAAATGGTGCTATAGCAGCAAGATATACAGAGATCTGTCAATGGAAGAACATTTCTTTGCTCCATTTTCTGAAGATCACAAGATAGTTCTACGTACCTCTGCTTAGCAAGGAACCAATAAAAGCTAGAATGACTAGCACAGGTCCCAATTTAGATAGGTTCTGAACCATTGGTTAAAACAGTCTGCTGAGCCCCCCTAGTCATTTTCAGAGTAGACAGGAATAAGAGCAAATTACAATCAATTATGAAGCAACAACTCACAGAAAATGAGAAAATGATTACTGAAAATGAACAAAAATGAAGGAACAGGCTTAGCTTCACTAGAGAAAAAGCAACTTCACAGGCAAGGATTTCAATTTCCCTTCTCTAACTTAACATTTCAGTGCTATTTTCTGCTAATACATAATGGGAAGTGGGACAAGATACTGCCACGAATCCCTCAGTGCAAATGGTTCTACAAGTATGGTGAGGTACCAAGCTATTTCCATCGCATTTTTCCTGAGAGCAAGCCAGGCTACCTGGCTATCAGCAGCAGAGCAAGGCAAACAGCGTTTTGAGAGGAATCCCTTGCAGACACCAGGATTTGCTCATGTGAAGGTGCCTTCTGGGGACCCTTGACAGGCTTGGCCTTTGCCATGCTTTTATTTCTGTCTGGTTGGCTGCCCATGAGCTGCTACATTAGCACAATAACCATGACAGGCTCTTCTCTAAGATCAAGGGCATCCCTGCATTAACGTTTTGTAAGGCTTGGTCTTTGAAGTGTTTGTCAATACTTCAAAATCTTTAATCCTGCCCAAGGGTAGTAAAAGTGCAGCAGAGCAGATTCTGTGGTCTGAATTTCCCCTGAAAGTACTTAACCATTCGGGCAATTTTGTATATGTATCATCCTTTCTCCATCACAGTTCTCTTTTTCTGTCATTCTGATGTGAGAACTGATAGAATTTCAAACGCAAAGAAGAAGTTCTCAAAAGTGTCTCTGCCTTTTATTTCTCCTTTTTCTCCTCCCTTCCTCTTACCCCTCCTCAAGTGATGGTATTATAGAGAACAAGGTTCTGAGAATTTTAATGCTTAAAAATCTTAAATGTCTTGTTAAATCTGCAAAACGAAATCATGAGAACTAAATTCCATTCCTATTCTATCAAGCTATGCTGGGCTGAACTCTAGCTCCAGCCCTACAGGGCACAGGGCCTGAAAGGAACGCAGAACTGTTCTTTTTAATCGTTAAACATCATTAAAAAAATCTGCCACCCAAAAATCCATCCATTAAAATCCCACCATCGAAAGCAAGATCTCTTTACCACCATAATGTCTAAAGAAGTGCTGCAGCACATACAAGCTCTATATGAAATAATTTAGAAGTTGTTAGAATACCTGGGAATTTATAATACACTCCCCAGAAGTTCCAACATTACAAATTAAATTACTTTTCACTACTCTTTTCTAAAATTCTGAAATATAGTGGCATTACTGCAAGTCTCCTACTCCAAAACATCCCTATTTCTGATGTCCAATAATTGCTGGTATGACAGTCAACCTGAAAACTACCCACCAAGACTGTGTGGGTAGTTTTCTATTCTATTTTGATGCAGCATTTTCTGGCAGGTCTGGCTGAGGTCCTAATCTCTCTTCATACATTTTAGGAAGACCCACATAGCTACATAGAAATTCCCAACAAGGCATAATCTAGGACTCAGGAAATTTAACTTTAAGGACACATCTCACAGGCTACCTTGAAAACAAAGCATTGAAAACCTGCCACTATGGTGAACTAGAGAGGGCACCTTCTCTTTTGGCGTAGATGCTAGAGCAAATCCCACTGTAGGCAGCTGGCAGCCACCAAGCCTCTTGGGATTCCAGAAGCAAAAAAACTATTTCAAACACTCGTTGTGCTGCCTGCACAAAGATATCCTCAAACCAAGCAATTCAGTCCAAAGCTTCATGTTTGACAGAAGGCAATGCACCTTTCTTCAGCCTTGTTCCTAAAGCAAGCAGGGGGGATGACTTGGAGACAGAGCTGTGGATAGCTGGTGAAAAAAAAAACTCCTCCAAAGAGGAGACTTCCCCTTGCATTACTAAAAATATAACAATGTAAAGTTCTAGCATTTTACAATGTAAAGCTCTAGTGTCCTATTCTTATTGTTATGATAAAGCAATGTGCATCTTTTATCCTAACAAACTAGGAAGTTTCTGAAGGCACATAAAGACTGTATGTGAAGTTGGAAGACTACATACACACACCAACAACATTATACCTGCATTATACCTGCATCTCAAGGAGAAATAGTAGGAGAAATGTCATATTAAATAACAATAACTCTGAGTATAAATGTAAGTTTGAGTTATTAAGTATTTGAATCAGAGGCTCAGGACACTAGTCCTGTCTGCAACAATCCAATATTTAGCAATATTACATTGGCCTTATCCCTTTCATTCTTGGATTTTACATGATGAATCAGACAAATAGAGGAAAAAGAAAATAGGCTGTTCTTGTTAAACAGCAGATGGAAAATACCTAACCACATTCTTGAACTCATTTCCAACACTTCAAAAAAAGTCTTAATACTAGATCATTGCTTACTTTTAGGTGACAAGTTTTCAAGTCTACTTCATTATGATTATAGCAAATCCTGCTAAATTTAGTGATTTCTGGACTGAAGAGTGATGACTGGAAATCATATTGCTTGTTTGTGCATATGATTCGAGAAAAATGTTTGCACTGTGGAAGTTCTGAAGAGCAGAGATGCCAGACAGGCCAGGAGAATAGTCTGTATTCAGGGCTTTGATCATAAACCTGATGGGCCAAGTATGTATAGGGAACCAGGCAAGACTTTCTCAGATAGGTAATCATTATCTTCAGTAGGGAAAGAACCAGAAAACAAGCCCTCTAAATTTGCAGAAGCCAAACACTCAGCCATCTACATGGCAGTGTGCTGGGAATTTGAAATCTGTGTGCACCTACTTCTCACAGGAGAGTAGGGGAATTTAAACCAAGATAGCCTGCAGCCCACCCTCCTGTGAAATAGAACAATTCACCCTGGAAGAGATGTCCAAATGTCACCTAGTGCAAAGTCCTTGGAGCAGGTGTAATCAGGTCAGGTTGCTCAGGGCCATGCAGATGCAGGTCTTGAACTCTCTCTGAAGACAGCCCACAACCTGAGCAACCTGTTTAGCATCCCTGTGCTAACTCTCCCAATACCTAATCAGAATTTCTCATGTTCCAATTTGTGTGCATTTCCTCTTCTGTCAAAAAACAACTCTAAGAGTCTAGCTCCATCATCTCTCTATCCCCTGCAACTCTTTCACGGAGAGCTCAACCCTTCCTCCATATTTCCACACCTTATTTTTTCTGTCCCCCTCCATTGCAGCACTTCAGCAACCAGATATCCCTCCACATCTCCACAATCCCAATGAAATCTTAGTTCTGCAACTGTGTGGACTTTAATTCCTCCTGCTTGTTCCTCATGCTACACATTTGTATACAGGCAGTTGAGATGGGCCCCAAGCCATGCTACTTTTACAGGGAAGTGTGAAAGCCTTCCTTGTCGTATTCTCCCAGGCAGATCTGCTCTACCCCTTGCGCTCTCACTTCTCTTCAGCTTACAGTAACCCTCTCCACAAATACATACTGTGAAGCCCTACTCACTAGCTTAACAAGTCTGTTTGACCAAGTGCTGCAAGCCTGCCTTTGCAAACAAGTCCCATCCCTGCTCAGCAGGGCACATTCCTCAAAGATGGTCCTGTGGCCACAGAAGTCAAAGCCCTGCCTTGCCTCCATGTACAGAGCCAAGTGTTGACCCACATAATGAGAACACTTCTACCTGAGCTTTTCCCGGCTCAGTGTGAGGAGTGAGCCACCACTTGGTTCCCCCTTCTACTCCCACCCCCGGTGCTTCACAGCTGTTCACCATGTGCTCCAGGTCAATCCTGCCAGCATCACTGCTGCACACTTAGAAGGGTGGTATAGGGTAGTAGTTTAAGGGCTGGACAAGGCAGCTCCTCCATGGCCTCCTAAGGCATCAGGTCAGGTCATCAAATTTATGTCTCCATCTTCCACAGGAGGGACCTTCTGCAACTACCAGATACCTTTTTATATTAACAATATGAGCAGGTACAGCTGACTGACCAAAATCCATAGACTTGTATAGGTCTGATTTGTCCCTGCCTCAACCCTCTTCTTACCAGTGGTTCACTGTTTGCTTTGTGTTGCTTCTAGGAATAGAGACTTGGGAACTGCCCTTACCTGTCTGTATATGAGAAGCTTTGTTGTTCCAAGCATCAGTAGTTGCAATAAGCAGCACCTGTGCTTGAGGAGGTGACAATCTCTGCTTTCACTACCAGCACTGCTGGAATAGATTAGGATGTCCAGACAACTGCACAGAACAAAGAACACCGTAAGCTCCTAAAAGCATTCTGCTTTCTGCAAACAATTCCTCCAATTGCTGAAGAAGAGACAAACAGAAGCACAGTGTATTCCATGTCAGTTTGTGACCAGTATCACTACTGGTTTTAAAGCTTTCCCATTCCCTCTTGTTGCCCACATCGAATACAAGTAATGCAAATGCAAGGAAGCAAGGCAATTTATTCTTCAAATTAGACCAGAGGAGAAGGGAAAAAAAAAAAAAAAAAAAATCAGACATTTGTTGAGCCTAAACTACTATCCACGAACAGTAAAGGGGTACGAAGGGGATATATACTAAGTATCTACTTTGAATGATTTATAATGACCTTACTAAAGCATATCTGGCCACAAAACGACAGGCTACAGTCACAGTTTAAACTTACAAATAAATAGCAAAATGATGATGCAAGGATGAAGCCTTAAACAACCTTGAAAAAATAAACTTGAATGACTGTAGACGTATATATGACAAATTTGCCCACCTTCTATAGTGCTGCAAAGTTCTAATGAGGTTTTTGTTTCAATATTATTTTAATGACCCTTGTAGACAAATAAGTCAAAATTCCTCTGGAGGCCTGGAAGCAGTTCTGAACTCCCCTCTAATGACTAAGCCTTTCACCTTGAAACAGTAAATGAAATTTGAAAATACATAGAGGAAACAATCCTTAGGTGCCAAAACAAGATGTTTGTTAAAAGAAATAAAAACAGTATTAATCCACAGAGAAAAGCAGATGCACCTCCAGCAGGAAAATAAAATATTTTGAATATTTTGCAGCATAATCCAGATCCTTCACGAATACAAAAATGAATATTTTTCCCATTTTGTTTGCAAGAGGTACCCCAGCTTTCTCTTGGATATACAGTAGGTTTAGCAAAGTATGCCTTTTGAACTGTCAGCAATATACTAAAAGTATCATCAGCAGCCACCTTTCTCCTTGGTGACAAATTCATATTTCCACACACTACCACAAGAACTACGTTATGATGACTGAAAAGGATTTTTGTAGTCTATGCCAGTTACTAACCATTTGAGAGTCTTGACTAAGACTCAGATTTTCTGTTCCATTCCTGTCAAAGTGGCTTGTAGTGAAAATACATCGAAACACTCACTTGATCTTGCTTTTACGTAACTGATCTTGCTGCTAAGTGCTACCCCTGAAATTCATACTAGGAGGAAAGCGTGACGAAGACCGCCATCTGCTGTCTCCCAATAACACTTCTAACGCTTCCAGAATGCATAAACACAGGCAAAACCTTTACTTTACTGCAGGAAGAGAATTTGAATGTGATAAACAAAAGCCAAGCCTTTGGTGTGTTAATTGTCCAAAAGGGCATCCAGGCCTTCAACTGAGCTACTTGCTACAGAGATAAGCAAAATTTGCTATAAAAGTGTCTTGCTTTGAAACCTAGGGAAAAAAATTACTTTGAAACATATATGCCTTATTTTTACAGCACGCTAACCAAATTCATCTATTATTAATTGAATTCTACAGTAGTGGCTCCTAATTTTATAGCTCATCCTTAATTAAAATTGCAAATAAATCTAGTATAATTATCTCACTGGCAGCAATGTTATACTGCATACCCCTCCTCTCCAAGGCTGTCGCTGAAGTATGCTCTGGAGAAATGCAACTGTCAAAATACGAAGCATTCTGAACCAGCAAAACATTTAAGCATTTGCATAACTTCAGATAAGTTTGGCTTCCTGAGCTTGTTCCCGTGAAACCACACTTAAAAACCCCCCAAATTAATGCACATGGTTAAAAACTTCTGGACAAGAACCAGAGTGCTCAGCACTTTGACGACAAAAAGCTAACTGGATAACGCATGCACACCCACACATCTAGGTTTTCTGGATCACTTCCAGGCAGCTGGATAACCTGGAAGGGACAAACCAGTCTTGGTTTGAAATCAATTGTATAGATCTTAGGCGCTGCTTTTTACTCTTACCTCTTTTCTTAAGTGAGAGTATTACCAGTCTTCCACAAGCTCTCCCAAACAACCTCCAATATTCTGAGTTGTATCAATCTGTACTTCTTTGTCATTTTCCAGTGCAGGGTTATTAGCTACTTGAACAACAAGGTTTTTCAGATCTTTCACTGCAGATCTCCTTACCTTAGAGTGGGGAGGAGGAATGACAGCCCAGCGTTACATCCCTGCACTGTCAGTCAGCTCCCATTTGCTTTAGAAGGATGCAGCAGCGCAGGACCTTAATGTACCATCCCTGCTGCACCCAAACCCTCTCCCATTAGCAAATCTATAAAAACATAGTGTTTGCTATGGGCTCATAATGTATAATAGTATTCCCTCTTCTTCCAAGATTGGCAAATGGAGTTTCTCCTGGAAACAAATTCCCAGCATAATAGTTAGCTGAAGTCAGTCTCAAGCAAAGCTAGTGGTTATTTTAAGATGAACAGGTTGACTCCCAAGAGTCACTTGAATTACACTATACGTGAGGTAATTATTACTTGAGCTGCAGCCAGAATCCAGCCTAAAAGTAGGCAAGTAGGCAACAAAACTAGAGAAATAGGCAAGTAACAAGTAATCTTGGTCCTTAAGTTGAACCTGCTTTCTTGTTGGTTCATTAATATATGCATGAAAACACTTATTTAGTAGAAATTAGTGTTTAGTAGAAAAAAGGCAGTTGTGAGTCTAGCACAGGATACTTTAACCAATCCTGTACAGTCATAAAAGGTACATGCATTTCTCCAAAATAGGAGAATTCCACCCACTACATAGCATTTTTGTGCATTTTCGCGCATTTTCGCACTAATCAACAAAATGTAACAGCAACAAATGATTTGCAGTAGCAGAGTTCCATAGTCAAACCAGTATTATTTTGATTTGCCTTAATGGCTTAAGATATATTCTTACATAGAAGTGCTCTTGCTTCTCCAGTGATTTGCTGACTTGAAAAAGCTTTCATATAGCACATACAGAAAGAAATCAGAATTCTGAGATTTGCTTAATTTATTTTACTTTTAAAATGGTAAAGATCTCCCAAATCCCTCAGGAAAGCAAAGGAGGAACAACCTAGAGAGTACTAGGCTGGGTGGGCTACTGCCCACAGGACCACTTACTAAGCATTAAATCAACAGGCATATGCACAAATATGCTCAAACCATCAAAGTACCAGCCAGTGTATTGCTATTGTGAATTCTTTCTATGCTGGATGGTGAAAGAGGGAAAAGTCTTTGGATGTGCAGGACTAACAGTTACAAAACAATAATTCATAACATAACCAAGCACATTTGATCTAGAATCACTGAAGTCAAAACTTCTTTATGCTGTTTTCATGAGCATGTTTTAGGTTAGAATTGCATTTTACTTGCATAATTCACCCACAGCTTGAATGATACTTGCTAAGACTAGACATAATTTCAAATTTGTAATAAAAATTTGTCTTGGGAGTCTTCTTATCAAAGACACAATCTGCAAGTAGTAACATGTAGTGCTGCTCACTTAGAGGAATTTTGTTCACAAATCTCCTTCCAGTGAGAAAACCATCAGCTACACCTTTGTAGTTTTCGTACTGTGTTCACAAAGAACATCTGATGTCTTTCATCTTTTGATGAGTACAAAATTTGAACAAGCAGTTAATGCTCTTGGATATTCTTTTGTCTAGGGCCCAGGCTGCATTTATGTACAGTTAGAACATCACATCTAAATGAGCACTAAATTTTCTTATGAACCACACAAAAGTCAGGTCAGATGCATATACCATTTTCCCTCCCCTAACACACTCAGAATAATAAAATCCTGATTTAGCACTTGAGGAAAAATTCAAGACATTTTGATCATTCCATTCTGGAACAAAAAGAAATACCCACCTTCATGACTTATTTTTGGCATGAAAATTTAAACATGGAAGCCATATGATACACATTTATGTTGCTTGAGTGAAACTGTTTTAAGCAATTGCTCAAAGTGGAAAAAAGGAGAAGATGTTTTATTCAAACATGCTTCTAAGTGTTGATAATTAGAGTTCAGTTTATTGCCAAATATTGAACTACTCCAACAATAAAACTGAGTGAAGTGGTTTAGCAGCTCGATAACCCATTTGCTTTGGATTTAAAAGGTTTGCACAGTTCTTCTTTGAATGAGGAACCTGGAAAAGCATGTCATCCAGTGTGCAAGCAGTTATCCGTCCTGAAGATTGCAGTCTCATATAAATATTTCCTAATCTGGCAGAGAGGACAGGGTTTTCTTCCATCTTTTCCTTGACTGTAGCCAGCTAAGGAAGGGCAAATGACATACTGTTACATGTTAGCAAGCAAAGGCACTACACTAGACATGCATTCACTCAAAAAAGAGAGTATGAGGAGGGGAAACCAAACAAAATAAGATAAAACACTGATGCAAGGTATGTAAAATGGGTTTAAGTAGCACACATTACACACCACCTGACAATTCTGCATGTACAGTGGATACAAATTAGAAAGAGTTTATTAGGTTAAAAACTTCTCTGAAGTAACACAGTCCTGTTCTCAATCATAGCAGACCAACAAAATTATCTTCTATTTACGTCCAAACAACTTAATTACTTCCTGGATGCTCTTCTCCAGATCATCATAATTATTTCTATTGTGTTATCTAACATACTAAATTTGCAGTTCTGGTGAAAGGAAAACTTACTCCAAAACACTGAAAATTTCAGTAAATATGTCTTATATACAGCAGCATGAATTAGAATCATAGAATCACAGAACGCCTAAGGTTGGAAGGGACCTCTAGAGGTCATCTAGTCCAACCCCCCTGCACACGCAGGGCCACCTAGAGCACGTGGCACAGGGCTGCATCCAAGCGAGTCTTGAAGATCTCCAGAGAAGGAGACTCAAGAATTCATGTATAACAATGTGTAAACATTGCTGTTCAATAACCTATTGTTAAAGCAATGGGTTAAGATTAATGTTAGATCTTTCAATGTTAAAACTTGTCAAACAAATCAACATACAACACTGATACATACAACATCTACTGCAACACAGTTGGATGAACTTGGGTGCTTTAAGTTCTGTAAGTGAACAGCCTGTATTCCTGATCTGTGTGCATGAGGGACACTGTTTTCTATCCAATTTAGTTCATTATCATATACTCACCACCTGCTCAGAAAACTCAATTTTTTTCACAAAGGGAGGAACATCCACTTCCACTGCTGCCTCTAATGTCTTTATTACTTCTTCTAATGAACCAGACTTGAGCTGGACAAGAACCTGAAGAATAAGGTAAGTATTATTCATATGGCGTGGATTTTATCAGAAAGACTTTTTTTGTGTTTTGTTTTTAAGTATTAGTACTTAAGCACTAAGTATTAGTATTATTTTAAGTATTAGAGGAAGATATTATGAAACATATGAGGAACAAAAACATTTCTAGATGCTGTGTTGATAAAACATCAATCATGAAGGCAAAGGGAAAGACTGATTGTCACTGGTAAAATTAGTTTCTTTTTTTATAGCTGGGACCTGGAAAGGAAATGCCAGCCTGGAGGCAGAACTCCTCTAAAGAAGCTATATTAACTGCTCTGAAATAGTTTCCCCCCACCCCTCGCTGCCCCCGCTCCCCTCCTCCCTTTCCTCCTGTAGCTTACAGCGATCACTTACAGGATATACACATAGCCTTTTAAATCTGGTTGTAGATCATGCAACTAAAGAAATGATTTCCTTTGTGCATACATAGTTAAGTACATACATACTTCAAAGGGTGAAACAAGCCTGAAGAGAGCACAACCAAGCAAGACATTTACTTGGAGCTGCAGTATTTTTAATCTCTTAGCAATAGAGGGATATCATAACTAAAATTTTTCCCAGGTCTATAGTCATTTTGTAGGACCAGCCTAATTCCCAGCTATACTAAGAAGGCAACTTTGGGGTGGGGAGCAAAAAGACTTTTTTTTTTCCAATTCCTAGTGTAACTCAACCAACTGACAGAAATTATCTGTTGGCAGACAAAAGTGAGCTCAGCAACATTACTGAAATAAGTACATGCTACTAAGAATCTGGCCTTCTGCTACTTTGCACTTAGACTTCTGTCTAGCACAGTACATATCCCTGTACAGCTTATACAAAGCAAGCATACTTACACTAATATTGTTGTATAGTTTATTTTCTGTTTTCATTATCTGAGAATAATAGAATTGGGCTTGTGTCACATCATTCTAGGAAGGAAGGAATAAGAAAAAAAACAAACATACATGTGTTATACATGTGTGACACTTTCACAATAAGCTCAAGAAAGATGAGTTCATACATGTCAATGAATTACAAAGCAATCTAAACCTTTAAACCCAGAGACAATGTAATTAGACCATAGAATTAACAATAAAATTTACACCACCACCACTTCATGCATTTACATCTGTGAATAACATCAGATCATTAGGTCTGATAGTACCTACAAAGAAGACTTTTAGAAAAAAAGCAGAGAGGGTTTGAAACTTGCTTAAGACATACAAGCTAATAGGAAAGAAAAGATTAGGATTCTTTAATTGCTGTTCCCCAGTCAGTCTTTCACCCTCTATGGCCTTGGACCATTTTCACAGCATGTTTTAAGCATGAGTTACATGGAAAACCTTACCCTGAAGCTACATGTGAAGAATACACTGTCTCTCAAGCAGCATGGCAATACATACTATGGCCTTTAAATATGACTACCTAGACAAAGATCAAGTCACCTACCCAAACACTTTTGAATTACACAGAAGCACCTTGCAGGACTGGATACATGCATACCTCTACATCTGCTGCCTCTCTTCCATTTTAGCAGAATCTGCCACATGACACTGTTGGCAGCACAATGTGCCTGTGTGTTAGACTCAAGACATAATTAGACTTCAGAATTTCTGTATTTGATTTATGTAGGAGTTACCTACAATACTACTTTCATGACCATAAAAATTATAGCACTTGAAGTTACTGAATAGACCATGCAGGCAGCCTTCTGTTTGCCTCAACTTACTAACATTATACACTATGCACAGAGATTCAGAAATAAGACAAAAAAAAAAAAAAAAAAAAAAAAAAAAAAACAGAGTACTGCACCCGTTTCAGAGCAAAGGCCACAGCAAAGTAGAATGCTCGTACTGGTACCGTGTCACCTCTTAACTGTGCTTCTTCAAGCAGCTTTGCAGAGACTTTGCAAGACTCCAGACTGTCCTGTGTAGAAGTTTCAATCCAAGAGAGAGTTATTAATCCTATGATCCAAAAGGGCCACAGGCAGCTATAGAAGCCTAAGTTCACTGCATTCAGAAGCCAATGCACTACAAGATCAGCAACACCACTGTCTAAGAGCAACAGATATTTTTGTTTCCCAAGTCAAGAGGAAAGTTGACTTCTCTTTCCTTTACTCTAACATTTACATTAACTGGTTGATTAGTGAGGCAGGATGTAGAAGAAACAAAATTGCAAACAAGTATTCCAAAAGTCCAGATTTACATGCACACTTAGCATTATAGGCCTAAACAAACTACAAACTGTTGTTGCGAAGGACATAACATAGTAGCAATAATGTCATTATTTTCAATAGGACTCCGTAGTAAAATCCAGCGAGTTCTCATACACTATCTTACAAACCAATTCATGAGAACAATGCTTTTCACACTGGAAATAAGCAGAACTGTCTGGACCCCAAGCAAGTTAATACTGGTCAAACTTAAGAACTGGCAGCAGCAAGGTTTCTGAAATAACTCATACCATTATTCTGAAGAATAACCTTCATGTTACTTTCTATTATTTGGTGGCAATCTCTGTTCTTATTGTTCAAAATGTCAGTCCTGCAATACACAAGCCTTGTCTTTAGCAACAGGGTCTTTCGTAGGGTGCTTAGGGGATACTTTTCTGTCTACTGCAGAATGGTCTGAAAACTCAGAAATATTCTGACCACGAAGAGATAAGAGGTCACGCACACACACCCCATATGCATTTTTTTGACATCAAATGGTCTGATGACATTTCCTGCACTAAAGGATGACCACCTGTTTACCTCAGAGGAAAGAAGTGCCTTGCAATGATTTAAAGCATCCCAAAAACTGGCCTCAAAAGCAGTTCTGTACAAAGATTAATTCCTCTGTTTATCCACCAGGAATAATGCCAACTTTAAGCACTGTACATTTTTTGGAGTTGGTCCTTAACATACTCATTCAAATGAAACCAAGAATTAACTGGCTATAAATGCAGCACTGCTGTTAATGCCACTCCCATTATTTTCCTGCACTCTTGTAGTGAATGTTGAAGTTATTTTCCTGAGCGTCTTACATTGCATCTTTAGCAAAAATATTGAGCTCTGGGGTGTCCCCTCTTAGCTTGAGGTTTTAGCACTTACCACTAACAGCAGAATGAACATTAGGTTTTCAAAAGATCTCCTTCTAATCCTCTTTACTGCATAAAGGGTTAATGCAAATTATTTCCTTATTGATAGTATAAAAACAAATTTACTGTGCCTGTTAAAATAACTGGATGGATTTTTAAAAATCATTTCCTTTCTGTTCTTATCAACTCACTAAAATAATGGGTCAGATTCTCTGTTGAAAACACACAAGGCCAGAAGCAGCAGACAACAAATGTCTCAAGAACACCTTCCTTTTGCATATGCCATAGATGCTCTCAGACAGCAGGCCATGGAAACAACTACATAAAGATTTTAGAGATATGAAGAAATGCTACCACAGATAGAGTAAAGTACACCACAGAGGAGCACAGCTGGGTTCTGTGAAAGCCTTTAACTGAAGGGGCACATAGGGTAGAACAAGGCACTCAAAGTGCTAAACTTGGCTTAAGTTGACACACTACAGCAGACACCAGCTTCTAAACTGTTTCCACGACAACATCAAAGTCTTTGTACTCTATTTTTTGGTGAAGGTACCTCTTAAGCAGAGCTGGCAACATTCATGGGCTGATTGTAACCGCTGATCCCCAGCTGTTCCCAACAATAGTTTCCACAGCTGCCACTCTTAAGCATTCTCCCTCTACTGTCCTACTCTCCAAATATCACAGCTGCATGGCTATCCCTATTTCCCCAACCTTCTAAAGGCTTCCTCAATTCATTAGCACTGAGGATTTCAAAAGCATCGTAAAGTTACGGATAGGCTACCCTTTCAGGCTGTTACATATGCAGCATCAGTGTCAGTTTGATAAGTTTTAATCAGTGATATATTTTTCTCCTCAGCTAGCAACTTTCATCTTTAAGGAAAGAAAAACATTTTTCTACCAATTCAAATTTGAAGGGAAAGAACAAGAAAAAAAGTTTGGGGAATCTTGTTGTGCTACAAAAAGAAAACAGTTCTAGGGAAGCAGCTCTAGAACCTGCATAGCCTAGATTCTTACTCTATGTTCTATCACTGTCTCATCTAATAACACAGGTGAGCTCTAAGGTCAGCTTGTCTCTTATTGAAGGCATTCATTTAGGCTTCTTTTCTCCACTCATTTTAATAGCTTTGTGAGCTACTTGGGAAATTTAG
Organism: Crypturellus tataupa; assembly: GCA_034781795.1. NCBI lineage: Eukaryota > Metazoa > Chordata > Aves > Tinamiformes > Tinamidae > Crypturellus > Crypturellus tataupa. The sequence continues at coordinate 448,644 of JAWLRI010000894.1, read as the reverse complement.
CTGCAATTGCAGAAACAGTTCCACAGTTACTTGAAGGGAGATGAAAAACAGAAGAGTGATGTCTGGCAAAAAAGCACATCATGTATGCATTGTTTAAAGCAGCCAGGCAAGATAAACACAATTGCAGCTCAAGCAGAGAATGCAAAAATATGCAGGGGTTCCAGAGAAAGAATGTTGATCATTTAACCAATTATAATATCAAATTTGTCTTAGTGATTATATCTAACACTTTAGAAATTTGTAGATGTTTACTTTGTGGCATTAGCTATACGGAAACTTATATACCTTCACTAAATCATATACAACTTTAATAATGCCTAAAATTTACATTAGATAAGAAGAAAAATCTATGGAAATTAAAGAGAGAAGGCACTTATCAATCACTTATCACGTGGCAATATGAAAATATTTACCATTTTGTAGCATATTGCAAATGCCAGTAGATAGGTTTCTCTGTTAAAGGGTATACCTTGTTTTTTCATTTCTATGAGAATTTCCAGAGCACCTGTCAAAAACGAAACAGTATTATTTGACAGGTTTAAGGTTGTACCAGTAGTGACTAAAACATACATCCGTATATACCCCTGGTATTCTGAAAAGGTCAAACTGTTTGTTGTTTAGATGTTGCAGTAGCCACTCTACGCCCACCAGAGACAAACAACAGAAGTCTTCAGCTTGTTTTTTAAATGGAAAATGATTATTCTTCCCTGTTCTGCCAAAAATATTGCTAGAAATGTCTTATAGAAATCCCTGTTTCAAAATCAAAATAAAAGAAATTTTGAATCGGGAAAACAAAAAGCTAGGAGAAACAACAAGTCAAAGAATTTAAGCCTTCAGCAGAAAAATGCTAGGGGAAAAAAAAAAAAAAAAAAAAAAAAAAAAAAAGAGTCCTCCTCACAATTGTGTAGGATCACAATTCTCTACTATTGTGGAGGGGAGACCACTGAAAGATTCAACTAGTTAAAGCCGTCCACTATTATAACCCACCAGAGTGCAATTCTCTGACATCTTTGACATATGTACGCTTTGCTTAGTCCTCCAAAACCACACACTCAGCTATGAAGGCCTCAGCAATATCTTTATATACAAAAATACATACACGTAAACATATATATGCAAATACAGGTTAGAAGCATACTCCTCAAAAGGCATTATCTTAAACACAGTACTTACTTTCATAATGGCCCTTTTTAAACAACATTGTCATCAGAATATGGAATGACGTACTCTCTGAGAAAAAACCACGCAAGTTCTGGAAGAATAAACAAAGTAAGTTTAAAGAAAGTCACTACAGTGACTGCATGCAGAGATTCTGCAGTTACTGTACACAGCACTGAGAAGGTTCCCCTACTAGTAATGACCTCCATCTTTACAAGCTCAGTGCTTAACTCACCAGTAAGCATAATAGCACACAACACTTATATAGCATTTTAACAGTTGCAAATAAGTGTTCAGAAACAAGACGTTGTTATAGTTTCTTCAACATAAAAATGGTATAGTGCCCACGCTGTTTAATATTACACTCTCTCTACAAGGTTCAAAGGGAGTTTTGAGTAGAGTAGTACAGCACATCTGTTGGTATAAATAATTCAAGGCACTACAGAAAACTGCCACTCAAAAGTTTTATTTTCTAGGAATAGCCTAACGTAACACAATGCAGGGAAATATCCATCAGCTGTGTTGAGGTGACTTTTTTACTCATTACTTTATTGAAATTATGAAATGATACAGAAGTTCAATAATAAAAGTATTCTCTGTACCTCCTTTTCTGAGGGCATTTTGGTTTCACTTTTAAGTTTCTTTTATTCTTTTTTTTTTGTCAAAACCTGGTAATTACATCTTTAATATTTTATAGATAACCTTGTTACTGCAGAGCTGCTTCAAGAATCTGAGCTAATATATGTAGAACATCAATCACTCAGTCTGAATGATTAACAATGAAGTCTTCAAAATATATAGAGGCAGTTACCTGATCTTTGATAAGTTCTACTGCAGGTGTTTCAAGGTCCAGCTCATAACACAGTCTCATAAAAAGGGGTCCAAATTTAAAATCATGGAGAGATGTAGTTCCATTCTGTTCATGGTACCTATTAGAAAGATTCCATAAAGTAAATTGTATGATACGTAAAATTTATTAAGGAAAAGCAGGTCTAGATGCAGCTTCTCTGTAGTAGGTTAACGTTAGCTCAATCAAAACAATATTTTTGATTAAAAAAAAAAGAAATGGTAATACGTAATTTCTTCTATTTCCAGTAAAGTGAGCTGCAGCAGATATGTAGTAGAATGGCCTCTATCACCAGAATTCCCAGCTATTTCTTTCTAGTCATAGAGCACAGGAGGCAACACTAATCTCACCTGGCTAAAATACCTTCAACACTTTCTATCTTGCACTTTGCTCTACAGAAAAGGAGGGGTTGTATTTTATAATCCTGTTTTCACAGATTCTGCATTGCAATTGCAAGAAAGGCTTTAATTCAGAAAGCCTCCTACTCTGCCATTGCTTCATCATTTTATAATATTGCATTGTAGTATCTTTTAGCCGAGATGTACCCATCTCTACTGCAGTCTCCAGTGACTCCTGCCGACGCATAATCTGACTCTTCAAGCCAAGGGCCTTCAAGCCAAGAGCCTTTGCAAGAGCCTTGCAAATCCAAGGTAAAGAAGAAAACAGACTTATTTTAAAGGATTAACTATGCAGACAGCCAAAGAATTAGGACAAACCCTCAGTTGCACACATAACCTGAGACAATCTGATAAAAGCAAGATATAAAAGAAAACAAAACAATGTTACCTGGATTGGTAAAAGTACCTGTAAATAACTTTTCTCGCTAGTTCCACATCAGAAGTAGTCTGACACAAATGCAGTAAAATTTTTAATTCATGTTTGAGAATCATTCCATTTTTCTTTAATTTTTCTTTAATACTTTTAAAATATGGATCTGAAAATAAAAGACATTACAGTAGCAGTCTATAGACAAGGTCATTATCTGTATGCGGATGTTGCAAGAATGCAACATGGAGATTCAGAAGTGTAGAAAGATTGTTTTTTAACCACAACTACAAAGGCATAAAGTTTCCCACAGAGTAGCATGTTTATTTCCACAAAGTGGGAATTTTCCAGACTAAAATTGCACATACCACCTGGCTGTCATACTGAAGCATTAAATGCAGCTAAATGCAAGTAACAGCCCTCAGCACTGAGATGCACAACTGTGTCCTGCTACACCTTACAGAAGAGCACACAAGTATATGTATGTGCATATTTTTTCATCATGTGTTCAAAGATGCACAGAAATGTAAACAACATTTAGGATCCAAACCATATTTGTAAAGAATATATGATCAGACTTATTACTTTTTTCCATCCATTTCTAAATCAATATTTGCTATTAAACTTAATTCTTTTCCACCTATCAAACAAGTACAAAAACCATACACAGAGAGGCAAGTGGTTAATTGTTGTTGTACAACAGGAATAAAATGTGATCCATAAAAATTCTTTAATTAACTACATCCTTTCAGATAATTGTTGAACTGAAAGGTTATATGTCACTAGAACACCTGCAGATAATTAAACAGCTGCAGAAAGTTGCCCGATTTCTCAGGGCAGATTCAAGTTTTCTCAAGGAAAGGAGTTTGCATACAGTTAAACCTACATGACAAAAATCTCTGTTAGGAAGAAGATAAAGGCCTTGCTCTTCCATCAGGCTAGAAAGCCTTAACCTTTTTTTCATACTCCGAGTGTAGACATCATCTGAAATCAGATGTACAAATGAGAAGTTACATTAACTGGAAAGAAAAAATAAACTAAAAAGAATGAACTACCTAAATTTACAGAGCAGATTAAAGGGTAATTACCAGCATAAGCCTTTTCTGGACAGCTAAGCAGCTGCTAGGTTTTGCATTAACCTTCTCTGATGATAATGTGTTTGAAGCAAGACTTACAGAAAACTAGTATTTTTCATGAGACCACCCAATGGATTTGTATGCACACAGGTACCTCAGCTGTAATGTAACTGTAATGTAACTTTTGAAGTATAAAAGTCTTCATTTTCCAGCAGAGCACAAGCATTGTTTCATTCTACAAAGCCTCAGACATTCTGAATATTTTCATTGAAACAAATCCATTAGGGGAAGATATAAGTTGCTTTAAATTAAGTGTATTTTGCATCATATTTTGGTAGCTTTGTCTGCTCGTTTCCCAGCACTCACAAGAGTATTGAGAGTGATGATCATCAAATACCTTTGTTACCCTGAATTTCATTTCTAATTGCCATTTTTGTCTGCTGGAATTCTTGTAGCTTTATATCATCTTCTGTTAGCAGATACCGCTTTCCTACAAGGAGAAACAAAGATAAATGTTACATTTTGTATCACATTGTGTGCTTTAATTGAGCTTTGCACATATTGGTGTTATTTACTGGGCTAGACCTATTTAAAACAATTGCAAGGATTACAGGCGCCCATATCACTGACAAAAAATACAAGCATTGCATCATAACTTTTTCAGTATTAATATATATTTTTTAAAAAGTGTATCTTTACTACATGTGCAGAACACAAACTGGAGATAGCTTCAATCTCGCACCTAGTCAAGATGGGAAATGACTCCACATACAAATAAGATTTTTTTTTCCATCTTGCAGGAATTTTTCTAATCGCTCACTAGAATTCGCAGCTTCCTCTCCTCATGGCTGTTGCTCCTATTACTGCATTATTCTGAGAGTCCCTGAGCCAATGATGAAACCAGGGGGGAAAAAAAGCAAAGAATTATTTGGGTGGCAGAAGCTCTCAGGAGACATTGCAAAGTCCTGGTGCTGTACAGCTGCCAAAATGGAGACAGATATTAAATTTATAATCTCAAAAATAACTTTGGATGCCAACTGCACTGTTTTGTAAGCTCCTTTAACAAAAGACATCACACAAATACCATGTGAGAAGTTCTTGCTGCCACACACAGCTTTTCAGTAGTAGAAGAGCTAGTAATTGCAACTGGTGATTTTGCAATAGAAAGTAACAAAGTTTACACTGCCAAAAATCAACACACATCTGAGTTTTGGGCTGATAAAAGAATGATTCCAATTGTGGAGAGACAGGAGCAAGTATCAATCCAAGGGAGGTCACTCAGCCTTCCATACTTCTCCGGCTACAACTAGCAGGCCACATAAACGAAACTGCTTGTTTGCTACCTCAGCCAGGCAAGCTAGCAATACACTCTTTACAATCAGGAAAGAAAATAAATAATGCCCACCATGGCACCCATACTCATTAAATTTAACAGGAACAACTCCCGCTCAGCTCTGCTGGTAAACAGACATCTTCACTTATGTGGCATGAGGTTAACCGGGTTACCCGGCTGTCTGCACTGCGCAGGCCTTGCCAGCTGCTCCAGCACTGCTCCACCACCCCGGCTCGGCCTCTCTCACGCCAGCTCTGGGCTCAGGCTCAGGTTTGCGATTGCAGGCACTGAACCCAAGCAGGGCAGAGCTTTCCCTCTGCTGCGTTCAGGTCTGCAAACACTTCCAGCTCCTCAACTTCAAGGCAAAGTAAAGGGGGACTATCTGCCCAAGGGCCCTTTCCCTCCGCGGTTCCTGCTGCTCTTGGGGCAAGGGGGCGCTTCGACCTTCAACCACAGCAGGTGAAATTGTCGCAGGGCGAACACGCAGCCAAAAAGAGTTTAAAAAAAAAAAATATATATATATATATGTGTATATATATGTATATATTTCTAGTGCTTGTGGTAGGTGTTGTGGGGTTACATCATGAACAGCCGTACACCCAGTATTGGCACCAGTCCTGCCACAAATGGCTCGAGCACTGGCTTTCCAACCAGATTTA
>JAWLRI010000894.1:404672-441993 GCA_034781795.1 Crypturellus tataupa | reverse complement strand
GGGAGCGGGCGGCGGGGCTGGCGGCGGGCGGGCTCCGCGCTCTGCGGAAGGCGCCTTTGCGCAAGCCGCCTCGCAGGTGTCGCCTTGCGCCCCGAGCGACCTGCACGGAGGGGCGACCACCTGCTCTCACCTGCCTGCCCGCGCTGCGCAGGACTGCGCTCCAGGTGCTCGTGCTTTCCGGCGCCATCCGTGGCCGTGAGGAAGCACACGCGCACACCACCCTTTATCTTAACAAAACAAACCAAAACAAAAAACCTTTTATACACATCACTTGACAGGGTAAAGAAAATTGTCTTAAAAAAAACACCATATTTTTTGACTGGTAAAACTGTTACATAATATGCTCATATAATGACTGTGGGACTCCAAGTACCAGGTCTGTTGGGTAAAAAGTACTGCAAAGGTGTTCGGAAGGTGGGCATCTGTATATGTCAGAAAAATGGTAGAGGAAGGGAGGATTATTTTACTTTCAAGAGTAGCAAAGCTTTACTGGTAGTAGATAGATTTTCAGCTAATGGTTTTAAGGTAGTTGCTAAGAATTCTGGATAGTAATTACTGTAGTAATGTTTATTTTTAAAATGCTTCACATTTCTTAATTTTTGCAAACTCCAGTTCCTCCTTCAACAAATTTTACTCTGATGATCATGTGTCGTCTAGACCTCATTGTGTTAGTGATGCACAAGTGTTTTATGCTTATGCTTTTATGTCTGTATTTTGCTAAATACGAACATTTGACAAAATGGGTCCATATGAGAAAAAAAAAAAGTTATTCTCTATTGTTGTTTGGGTTTTTTTATACCTTAAAAATGGATTTCCATTTGGAGGAAACATGTATCTTGCTGAAAAAAAAAACGACTAGGGGAAAACTTTTGGCTGTATTAAAAATGAAAAGGTAGTGGCTTGTCCTAATACAGGGAGTGCAGACTGTTACAGCAGTAGCTTCTTCTAACAACTGTGCCATAAAGGCAGTTTAGTGCTTCTGGCTCAATAAATACGACCGATTGCTTTTTTCCTTTAGGTAGAAGATCTCTTCTTTCTGCAGCATATGTGGACAGCTCAAAATGGGAAAACAGAAAAAAAGAAGAGCATAGCCTGGGTGAGAAGAATTTCTTCTTTAGCTCCACTTGATTAATTAATTGCAAACCTAAGATCATTTTATACTAGCTCATGATCCATGAATGCATCAAAGTAAGATTACCTCAGCATAAAACGCTCCTGAGGTTCTGTGTCAAAATTTGCCTCTATTATGTTAATCTGTTAATATGTTAATTTATGTTATGTAATCTGCCTTAATATGTTAAAAATCTGTCTTTTATGTTCAAACCCCTATGCAGAAAAAAGTCAGAATTTGCCCAGATAATTAATGTTTGTTTTCTACAAGTGTTTTTTTTTTTCTGTCACAAAGTCTGAAACTGTAATGATTGTCATATTTGGGGGTTTGATAATCAGAAAATTGTACTCTGTGTTAAAATTTCACAGAGTTTAATTTATAATTGTAATGCAGTATAAAAAAACATTATTATAGGTCATTACTGTTTAAGAAAGGTATTTTAAAAGAATATTTTCTTCACAGTTGTACAGGAGGAAATTTTGAAATTTTATATTCTTTGTAAGAAAAATATTTCTGATAAGTTTTTATTTAAACTATGGTATTGAAATCCCTCTTGGGAATATCATAGGTAACCTCCTCTTTGACTAGATCACAGGCCAGGATGACACTGTACCGTCTCCCATTTTTCATTCTGATATTTGTTAATTATAACCCAGGTTATAGGGCTGCAAAAAGAATTAGTAAGTGGAATTTAAGGGCTTTTGTCAGGCAGGAAGACAGACAATGATCAGAATTTTGTCTTTAGCATTAGCATCAGTTTATTTTTGTCTTTAGCATTTAGCATCGGTTTATTTTTGTTGCTAGCCTGTATGCTGATAGATTGGTACTGTCAACATGCTCTGCTCCACACGAGCCAGAACCAGCCTATGACTGTAGCCTGGATCTTTCAGAGATTGTACTACCTTGTAATGCTTTGCAGTCAATGGGATGGCTCACCTCTGTGAAAGCGTATTTTGGGCAGGAGTCACAAACATTAATGACCTGGGATGTATTTGAATCAATCACCTCCAGATGAAAAATGATTCCTATTTTGACCAACTTCTTAGGGAACAGAAATCCATTGTAAAGAAGAAGAATGTTGTGCAAGCGCTCATACAGCCAATGCCTGGCTTCCCCTAGGCTTGCCAAGACCTTTTGTGAGTCTTTGACTCGCAAAGTTTTAGCTGCTGCTCTGCTAAAGACCTTGGTCTGAAGCAGATGCCTGCCGCATGCTCTCTGAAGAACTACTTTGCATTTTCATTTTGTGTTCACAGAAAAGAAAACAAGTTAACACAGTGTCAGTTGCATTAGCATTTTCAAGACGAGACAGCACCATGGACATCTGCTCTGTAGCTGTCAGTTGCATGTTTGCACATACCACCCTGTGGATAGTAACTGGTGACTGTCGCTAGAGTGAATTCCTTCTATTCAGGAGATATTCTTTTCTTTGGGTATTTCAAACACTGTTTCAGAAATGTTATGAGAATATATCTGCAGAAAAAAAAATGTTTTAATTTAGATTGCATTCCAGTTGTCTCCTACAATGCTGTGATGCAATCCTGGACTCATTTACCACGTCCATTTAAGACATTGTTTATTCTTCTCTATAAGAATAAGTGCATGTGATTGCAGTCTCAGTTTGGCATGAGTGGCTTAGGAAACCTCAGTGCTGAAAAGGGTGTGGGAAAGAACAAGATAATGTTTTGTGTACAGAAACATACTTGCTCAGAAAGGAAGGGGCTGAGAATGCCAAAATTTGCTATTTGTAAACTGCTGACTAGTAGGAAGATAGTCTAGTAGTGATTTGGATTCCACTTACGAAAAATTAGATATTAAGGAAACAGGAGGCATGGCTGGAATAGATTCTCCAGTGCTGCAGTTGGTTTGCTGCTAACAAGAATAAAATGAGGTCAATAATAAGTCTCTTAATAACAAGCAAGGAGATTATCAAAATCCCAAGTGATGGCAAGAAAGAGGTGAAATAGCAATCATCTTTTTGGTTAGAAAACCTTGTCCCAACAGTGTCTCTTTGGCTGTCTGGGAGGAACACCAGGTGGCAGTGCTGCCTTTGCAGACTTGAGGAATTTCCAGTCACAAATTCTTCTGTATAAAGCTGTAGGTCCTTCCAGAAGCTACTAGGGATATGAGTATTGTGAGAAATATGGAACATAAATTTTTAAGGCAGAGTATTCATGTAAGCTTGCCTTTAAATTTTTGTTTTGAATATTAAATAATTAAAGGATTTTATTAAAGATAAATTTTTCCTAAATATAAAAAAAAAAAAAAAAAAAAAACCATAAAATCCTAGATGCTGCTCTAAAGACTGATAAGTCACATCCAAAAGTGAAATGACCTCTACTCAGACTCACAGTTTATTTGTTAGTTTGTTTACATCCATGAGGTCCTGCAAGATGCAAAAATATTTTTTCCCGGAGGAATTAAAGTTTTGTGAAAGTTAATTTTGTACACAACACATATCTATTAGAATGTGCATAAGATTTTACTTTGGCCATAACAGCACTTATTTTCTATATTAATCTTAGTAAGCAAGCTTTGCTTCTCAGAGTGCTAAAATACTCAAGCATTTGTACTCTTTCATTCTAGTATTTCTAACAGGATGATTTTAGTTGAGAGAAAGGAATAATATGAATTATTGAACAGCTACTTACAGAATAAGCTTGGTTCACAGAAGGTAGCTGAATTACTTCAGATCATGAATCTGAGAAAAACAATCTATTCTTTGAAGAAAGCAAACCAGGAAAGGATTACTAGGAAAGGATTATTCATATTTACAAAGTCCAGCCGAAACTGCAGTTTGTCAACAAACCTAAATTTCCAATTATCTTGATTTGTCCTTTATTCTTTTAAGGCTTAGGCAGCTTTCATTTTATTATGATTCTTATGCCAGAACTGATGGATAAGTGCTGCATATTGCTTTTCATGCTACAGTTTTGATGGAGAGTTCCAGCTTTTCAGGCAGCACAAAAGGTCAATCATTACAATTCTGTGTGAGTGCTCCTGGAGAAGGCCCCAGCAGTCCTGGTATCCTGTGTTCTCAGCATTGTATTCATTTGGTTTATATTTTACTTTAGTCTGTCATGGTTTTCTGAGGTGGGATCTTCAACTTCATCAGCACCTAGACAAAAGAAATTCTAGGTTCAGGGCCTGAGTGTGGCCCATTATGGTCGGAAGTATCTGCTTCTGGTTCTCAAAGGGAGATGCATGGCAACTTGGTGAATTTGGACAAATTGTTCTCTATTAGGTAGATGTGATCTCAGTCTATGCAGTTGTTCAGAGTGACATTGCCATGGTATTAAAAGAGCAGATTTCTGTGTGAATACTTACATTTTTTTCAGCTATGTCTGAGTGAGAAGGAGCTAAGTTTTGGCTTAGTAAGTTTATGCAAATATCTAGCGTTTCTCTCATTCCTGTCAACTCGGTTACAACACTTATTCTCTCTAACTGGTAGTGTTTCATGTGAAATGGAACTATAGTCTACCATGATCATCATGAGAGGTGGAGAGAAGGGCAATATAAGGATATTCCCACTGACAATCCTTTATCAATAAAAGAGCTATCTGGTCTGTGTTACAGTGATTATGCAGTACAGAATGGCCTTGGTGGCCACCTCATCTCAGCATCCTGCTTTGTTCTCATCAAAGCTGATACTTCCTTGGTGTCCTTGCCCCAGATTTCATTTCCCTTTCATGATCGCAGGATGTTGTCTGCCTTCCCTCAGCCAGAGATAATTTGTGCGTGTCAGGAATGTTTTCTTTCATGTTTTGCAAAGCATTCCAAATGCCTTAGGAAGATTCCATGTAAATACAAAATACTGGTATGCAGTGGACAGCAACATTTACCTAGGAGTTTAACAGTTAACTGCAGATCCAAGATGCCAGCATTTTGCTGCAGCAACAATCTTTGTCTGAGTGCTGTAATTTGAGAAGGTACCGCTAACATCACAGTGGCACTGAATGTTATTTTTTCTGTTAAAGCTGCATTGTATCTCTTAGTGGTCACCAGTGGTACTGGATTGTTTTTAAAATAATGGATAGCGATGCTACTTTTAAAATGATGGATGGTGATATTACTTGTTGTGCGGACAGCGCGTTCGCAGCCCTCAGAGACGCTGCCTCCTGATTGTGCGTTTGTGCTGGTTTTGCTGGAGCGCGAGGGCTGCTCAGTCGTGATGGGCTGCTGCAAATTGTGCCCACCTTGTGTTTCACCGAGATGATCGTTGTGACCTTTGTGGAAAATGAATTGCAGAGCTCACCAGCCCAGCAGTTCTAGCACCAATAGGGCTCATCCAGAGGTGTAAAAGGAGGCTATTTCTGTGTCAAAAGCAGCTGGTGTCTCCATAAGCGAAGGGCAAAGGGCAGTGCTAGGGATGTAGGGAGAATACTTAGGGTCCCTACTGCTGGAAGGTGCAGGGTTTGAGGGATGGCTCTAAATAGTGCCATGAATGTGTGCCTCTGCAGCGAGGTACGCAGCTGACACTAAGCTTACAGCCAACAGCTTATTCTTCCTGGGCATCATAGTCTTCCAGGAAGAATGCCAAAATAAAACTCCAAGTTGTATTCATCAAATTCAACATTTGGCTATTTGTCTAACAGTCAAAGGCGTGAAGTTCTCGCATGGTCGAATTGCTATTCTTATTATGACTGCTGGAACATAAAGCAATAACATTAATAAGGCACTAGGCCAGTGCCCGATTTGATTAACTGGATTTCCTTTGGATTGCTGTTTGTGCCTGCAGGCTTTATCAGAATGGTACTGCTTGTTTCTATGTTTTTTTGTTTTACCATAAAATGAAGGAGAAAACCACCCTGAAAGAAATGTCTAGCAAATGCTAAGCTGGAAAGGAAGTGTGAATTTTCAAGATAACTACTCTGCTTTTTTAGCTGTAGTATAAAATTATCATGTTGAAAGATCTCCCCATATTTTATTTTCTAGTCAAATATTTGACAATTAATAGAACAGTAACTGATAATATTGTTTTCATACAATTTCTGAATGAGAACGACAGAAGATGTTATTAGGAAACCCCACATTAAATACCCACATTGGATATAGTGTCTATTCTAAGTTATATGATAGCTCAGTAGATTTTCTTATAATCTCAGCTGATTAAGCATTCTTTTTTTTTTTTTTTTTCCTGTTTCCTGCAGCTGAATTGGCCACCTTAATGGACAGGACCTATGACAGAAAGCTGCCTGTCAGCTCTTTGACAATAGCTCGGGTAAGGAGTAAATTCCAGTTATAAAGTGATAGGAATGACAATAGAATGCTTATGAAGGAGAACTCAGAGGGGATAAATGATATCACCTCTGCTGGGCATCGTAAATGTCTTGTTATACTGTTAAATTGCTGTGTAAAACTGTTTTATAGTTACTTTGTGCTCATTAGTTAGTAACTGGGCTGTAGGCTCTTCAAAAAGGAAATAGGTTATTTTTCTATTCAGAGTGTTCAGCAAAGTGGAGCCTCACTATGTTACTAGGCTGTGTATTTTCATAATATATGTTACCTGCTTTCTTGCGGTTCCTGTCTTTGTCAGTAAGAGCTTTAACACCCTGTGCCCTCAGGCACTTTATAGGGACCCAGCCTGCTAACGGAATGCAGTGAATTAGCACACTGCCTGGCTGTGCGCATCTTCCAGTGCTTCCAGATTCCTCTTCCAGTGCTTCCAGGTTCCTTGGGGAATAAGGCAGAGGTGACTACATTTTGCTTCTGCAGTTTTATCATCTCACCTCAGCAGACTTCGCAGGACAAATGCTGACATTGGTTACTCTTACTGGAATTAGTAACCAGAGCCTTCCTTTGGATCGTTTGAAGGCAGAGATGAAAGATGTGCTTTGAAATTCTCTATGTAGTTTTTGTTGGCAGTGGTGGTTTAGTTTTTACTGAGAAAGAAAAATAAACATGACATTTTTAAAATCAAATCCAAATTATCCCCAAAAGCTGAGTCACCACCCTTGCACCTCAGTGGCAATTACAGTACTTGGTGCCACTAACTGCAGTATTCTGCAGAATTGCAGAATATTTTGTACCATAACCAAACACTGTTGATCATTTCTTCTGAGATACTGTCCATGGGGGAAATTGATTTTCCTCTTCCCTTTTTTTTATTTAATCAGTTTTATTCCTTTTCTTCCTCACAATCCTGCATTGGGCTAATGTTGTTTTCTGGATAGGTAGCTTTTCCAGACACTCAAATAGCCCAATACCAGACACTTCCCAATACCTGTAGCTCACAGATAAGATTCTCATTTTCTAAAATACCAATAAAGCTCCCAGACATGCTATTGCCATGCTCAAAGATGAGATCTACGCATAGACAGTGTGTGAGGAGAATGTAGAATCTGGAGAGCAAATCATCTGGAACGACTTTTTTATCTTCCTGTTAGGATAATGAGAAACACTGATCTTGAGATCCTGCTGCTTATGTATTTGAGCTAAAGGCATTTTATAGGGGAGATGGTTAAATGTTGCAGCAGCTTTATGCTCATGTCAGTTAAATCTACAGGAAAACCAGATTCATTGTTAATGTAAGACAAAGTCTGGTTGAAATTTTTGCTTTGATTTAAACATTTGGTAACAAGCACTGAAAATTTTGTAACATTGCCTGATGTAGATGAGTACTGGATTATATGGACATCATTCTCAGATCATTTTCGTGTTAGCAAGATATAGACCTTTTCCAGGTCATTTTTAAAAGATTTTACTTATATCAATGCTAGAGAAACCAGACTAATAGTAAACAAAGATTTGAACACCTCCGTTACCATCCAAGCACTTAAATGTGCGATACAACTGTACTGCATTTTATTCAAGTGCCATTTTATTCTAATATTCTTTGTGAGTGCTCCCACTGAAGCCTATGCTTTTTGTTTTTCAATCAGTTTGTTGACAATATTTCTTCACGAGAGGAAGTGGATCAAGCTGAATATTACCTTTACAAGTAAGTGTCTTTCCTCCAGATGTGAACTTTGAGAGATACAGGTAAATACCACAAAGCCTTGACATTTTAAGGCTCCGACTCTTTCCATTATACTGGCTTGGATTTCTGTGTTTCGAAACAGGTGCATCTGCTTGTATTGTAACTCAGTGCCGGGGGTCTTTTGAAAACTGCTTTTCTATGAACTGCTCTCTTTCCTGACCTCTGGCATTGACAGCAGTCAAACCTACTAGTTTGAGCCACTGAACAACTCATACAGCTGCTGTAGATGACTTAAATTAGGGATGCTGATATCATAAGGAATTTTGTCTAGTTACAATTTTTCCTGATGTTGGTATTTCCCCCTAAGTCACAATATAACTAAATTAGCGCTCTGTGTGTGTGTGTGTGTAAGTGTAGTACTCAGAGAAGTTTCTAAGTTTGTTTCCTCAGAATGAGCAGCAGAGCTGGCAAGTCAGCAAGATTTAAGAAAGTGTAGTTGTTTATCCACAAAGAACTTTATGTGTTCCATATAAGCTGTGTAGTCTCCCTTATGGAAGGGTTTGGGGCGGACTTTTTACAACTCTTTCTATGATTACTGAAATATGTTTGGTACCTTTTCTGCTAGCATCAAGTTCAGTGCTTGCTTGTGTCCAGTCAAAATATTTACTCTGAGAAGGCAGTAAATCTTGCTGATTGCTAAAAATAAATTACCACTTTTATGAGTGGTTACATACACATTTTGAAAGCTGAGTTTCCTGATGAAGAAAGTTACTGATCCTTTCCAAGTAAATGAGAAAACATTTACTTTACAAATAATGTCAGGTTGTTATTTTTAAATAATAATGATTGTTATTTTAGCAAAGACATTTACCATCTCTTAAGTATATGTATAGATATATGTGCACAATTGCATTAGATTTCAGATCTCTGATTAAGAACTTCTGAGCCTGGCAGGGAACTATCTGAACTACAGTAAACCCTGTTTGCTAATACTCACAATATCCTAAAATGAAAAGTAAAGGGAGGAGGAAGACTATCTCACAGAATATGGAAGCTTTTATTCCCTCCAGTCAAGGTATTATTAATGATATCAGACAAAATCTATGGACACTCTGTCATCACTCTCTTTGGCTTGTTTTAAAGGTGTTCTGCTGATACCTTCTGTTAACATATCTGAGTTTTCTAATATAGTTTGCTGTCCACAAACTCCAGTTTGTGTTGGTCAAGTTGAGCCCTATAGGACAAGGGATCTTCTAGTGCTTAGACATCAAGAGGAAGGTAGTTTAATTGATCAGTCTCAAAATGGTGTAGACAAAAAACAGACAGTCAGAGTGAGCTATTCATATCAGATATATCTTATGGGTTTTTTCTTCCCTCTTGAAAGCAAGAAGTCCAGAATGAAGGACCAGAAAAAAGAAAAAAGAAAAACTAATAAAAAGGAAAGAATGGATAGAATAGAAATCTTAGCGCATAAATAACTTTCCCGATATTCATCTGTGCTTAGTTAAAATATGATTTTTATTCATAAGGCCACATTCTAAGGAGAGATTAGCAGTTCAGAAATAATTATAGCTATTTACCACTTTTCTAACAAATGATAATTCTCTTGTGGCTGGTCAGATTATGGTTATGTGCACATTAATGGTAAGTCATTGATGCATATTTTAATAGATAGTTAGGAGAAAATAGAAACATACTGATGTGCAATGTGGCTTGCCAGACAGGCATCAGTCAGAAGTTTTTCTTGTATCATGCTGCTTGTTTTGCATGTTGCAAAATGTTTAGTCTTTTGGTGATATTAGCATTAGTTCTCTAGGAGATTTTCATTGTCATCCATGAAAACTACTTGTTCTCCAAATACATTAATATGCAGGTAATGGAACAGTGCAGAGAGGTCTGCAATTCATGTGAAAATGTAAAAATCCCAATTATAACATCAGTTTCCCTTTCAAATGAAAATAAGCATGCGACCTTCAGGAAACAGAAGAAATGGTTGGTATCCGCAAAGTCTCTCTTATTGTTCTTTACATTTTGCACTTAGACTGGAGTTCAAATGAAGGACATGTTTACAAAGAGATCTCTTTGCAGCTGGGGGGATGTTTGACACAGAAAAAGAGCACTGCACAGACTCTAGACAGCCACGCCACAAGGCATAAAGGAGGCAGTAGCAAGGCAGACTTAAGGAACAGACAAGCTTTGACAAGGAATCTCTTTTTTTTGTCTTGTTACTTCCTTAATGTGAATGAAGAACAGTTCAAAGCAGGATCTTCTTTTTGCTTTAGGTAATGAAGGTAATCCTTTAGAAGTAGAAAAGAGAAAGAAGAAATAATAATAAAAAAATCTTTCTCATTGATACTGCCTAAGGTTTACAGATCCCCAGTGAGTAAATGTCTATCTCCTGATAACGTGGCTATATGTGCATTTATCTGGACGTAAATAGCAGAACATCCCCAAACAAGGTACTATGCATTTTTTCCTCTCTACTAATCTCTACAGAATCTAAGAGGGAAGTGGGGTGGATTTTGGTGCCTCTCCCCAGTGTTGGGTGTCCCCAGGCATCTAAGGGGAAGTCAGTTCCAAGTGGCCTGTGAGCCTGGGAGCTATTTCTCACCGAAAAGGGCAAACTGCTGGTGGAAAGAATTTGAGAGAACTACATGATATTTCCATGCTCCCTGTGTGACTTTTTCCTGATGATTGCCAGAAATTTTAGTTGTAAACTCTGTAGAATGGAGACTTAACATACATTGTGTCAGGAAGAATACAGGGTATTGTGGAGCATTATAATGTATATAGGACCCTGAAATATGATATATGCATTATATTTAGACATGTTCAACCTTTTGTGCTTTTAAAGCAATGGATGTCCAGCCATACTGTCTTCTCAGAGGATCTGGAGCTCTCAAGAATAGCTCTGCGAAAACTTTTCTGCTACTTTGTGGGACATGTCAGTAAGATGGTGAAGGCCACTGTGAAGCATGATGTCATCCGCTTTCAGTGCTCCTCTTTTTGTTCTCCTCTGAATACATGCCCCCCACCATTAACTGTCAGCCTTAAAAAAACCCCTTTCATCTCCTAGGATCCCAGTAGAAATCCTAATTAGAATGCAGAGCACTTTCTGCCACATCAAAAACCTGCAGTTCGCCTCACTCTGTCCTGTCGCACTGAGATGTCACTGTTTCTCACTTCAGGGTGTTTTTTGGGTGATAGAAACCTTAGCATAATGGAGGAGACTTTTATGGTGACGTAACTCTGCTGATTCTGTGGGTAGGTTTTATGCTCACAAAGATTTTGAATGTGTTGGAGAGCTATTGTGAAAGTTCAGTGTTAAGATTCCTTAAGAGGCTTTTTAATTGCATTAAACCCATGACCACAGTGTTGAAAAAAACTATACTTGCTGCCTGTAAACTGTGGGTTGATTGTGTGTTATGTGTGGATACTCTTTAAATTCTTGAACAGTCTACCTGGCATTTTTCATTGTCTTTAGTTGGTTGAAATTTATTTGTTGGAAATGCAGTTATTTCTGAATATTTTGGTAGTACCTGGGATCAGTAGTGGACTACAATCGTAGAATGGTACAGTGTTAAACTAATTCAAGTTCTCCTTAAATATGCTATTCTTGTGTCCTTCATGGTAGCTAGTTACATTTTTGAAGCCTGATTTTGGTGCTGAAATTGTTTTGTGATTATAGCAGTCTCTGTATGTGTGAAATTATGCTTATTCCTTGCTATGCCTATATATCAGTAACTAGTTCAGCATTCATTCCACTAATGTTATATCTTGTTTCCGTATGTCCAGCTACAGAATGTAATGAAAACTGTTAACCTGTTCCAGTAGCATTGAAATAAAGAGACATAGATGCACTCTGCAAGATACCTGCTTTTTCTTTGAGGTGCTTTTAGCTATTTTTGTCCTAAGGCTGGAGCCTGAACATTTTCCATCAGTTAGCAGGTCTTGGCTTTAGTCTCCTCCACAGAAATGTAAAAGCAATACAGATGGAAACTGTACTTTGGCAGTTTGGGAGAAACAAGGAAGGGAAGCACCAACAAGATTTACATAATTAAAACATTCAAGTGTTTTGCAAGTGAATAACAGGGATTTCTAATGCAGTTGCACTGTGATGGCCAGTGCGGGATGTTGCTGTCCAAGCAAGGGTGTCAGACACAGGGGCTGCAGTCTTCCAGCCTCTACACCTCCTCTAGCTTCAGTGTTCACACATTTCTTCCTCAGTGTGCGCAGTGCTCCTCTCCCTGCCCTCTTCCAGGATTGTCTGTTTTCCAGCCACAATCTGAACTGCAGTAGTCCCTGGAGAAAGTAACTAGCAGTTCCATCTCAGTGCAAATCTCGGCAAGCCCCATCCTCTGGCTATGTCTCATTCAAGTAGGTGTCACTGGAACTGTGCTGTGAATACCCAGCAGTAAGGATGTAACACTGAAAAACATTCAGAAGCTTCTCTTCCTGCAACACAGAATATTTTAGTCATCTGCTTTTCATAGTTTTCCTATCCTTTTGTGTAGATATTCCTTTAAGCTTAGTAGATTATGGAAAATAAGTTCCTAGGCTCTGTGTATAAAGGCAGAAAAAGTTAGGAGACTTTTCCTAAACACTATTTTTTCTTTTTTTCTTCATGTTGTAGACATTAAAGGGATAAATATTTGGATTTTAAAACCTTTCATGTTAAAAAGAAATCTTCTATAAGCAGAATATATATATTGAACAAATGAGGGGAAAAATCCCTGAACTTCTGGACTAGATAGAAACGTAAAGCCAGTCAGCTTCAGAAATAAGGAGCTGATTCAGCCATGGGTAGGCATTTTTTCCATTTAGTATTTAGAGGAAGGCTTTTGCTGCCATTCTTGCAAAAAAAGATTAGCAAAATTCTTCATCTCCTTCAGCCAGCCTATGCTAATGACCCAAAGCATTCTTTATAGTAGCTAAATTATACTGAAGTAAAATGTTAGAAGTAAGAAAATAAGATCAGATCTTCACTGAATGTTGGACTGGTTTAGAGCATATGTTGAAGGAGAAAAGAAAGTGATTTTGCCTCAGGATTTGGCTCATACTTTTGTTAAAGCTAAATTTCATGATATCCAACAAAATTCTGGAGGTTGTTTTGTAGGCTCCTACACCAGCAAAAAACTTGGCTAGAGGCAAATTTGTGTATTATGTTTTAAAAATACTAAAAGTCTAGACAGAGGTTAAGTTACAGCCAAAAATGTAAAGAGATAGCAGTTTCTGTGATTGGGAATGAGTGGAGCAGAATAAAGTCCTTTATAAGCTTCAGAATTTAAAACACAAGAGATATACACAGAGGTTTATTCAATTGCCAGCACAGATGAAAAATAATGGAAAGAAACATGCAGGAATTAACCCCCTCCAGCTTCCCCCTAAATGAACTTCTCACTCCCAGGGTAGTAGCAGCAGCCAGTACCAGACAGTAGCTCCAAGTCCCTTGTAAACACAAAAAGCAAGCATGGGAAGGTGCAGTTTCCCTTGAATGCCTTCTGTTACTGCTTTCATAAGGAGTGTTGACCAGCACAGCAATCCTGATTCTTCCAGAAAAGTAATGTTCAAATTATAGCCACTAAGATAAAATACTAAAATTATTATCAGGCTTGAAACCCTACCCAGAACTGCTGTACTCTTTTCTTTGCAAAACTTTGCACTTATTGTATCCATTTTTTTTTTTGAATAAAAATAAATAGAGCAGAAAAAAATTAATTATGAGCTTACATCATTAAGAAATAATCTTGCCACAATGTAGACTGTAGCTGTTTTACTCCGGATAGATTGATTTGAGTTAGTGTTATTTGAGTTTTTGAATTTGATCTCACTTAAGTAAGCATCAAGAAACTTTGATTGAAATAATTGAACCATGCTTTGTGTTCATAGTTTTATGATCTTTCTAAGCAAAGTCTCATTCCTGTTTTCTGGTAATCTTTTAAGCCAATTCTGATTTTTTTTTTAACTGATCAGGAAGACCATCATGCATTTACTTGTAAGCTTAGGAAGTATTTATTTACAAGTTTAATTTATATGTATGATTATATTTTAAAAGTATTTATCAGATTGCAGTTTTTCTTCATTCATTTGGAAAGAAATTTGAATGACAGTTTTCTGCAAATGTACAAATTAAATTAGTATATAAGCATTAATTTTATTAGATGTAATAGGGAAAGCATTTATCCAAACATATTTTGCAGTTAACTAAGTTGATAACTAAGTTTTATCAACTAAAGAAAGCTTGTATTTAGTAAAATCAGCTGGTTCCAATTTCTGTTTATTGTTGCATGCTTTTCTGCTTTTTTTTTTCAATCCCAAATTGACTGTTTACTGAGATAAATTAAACTGAATTTGTGTAACTAAAGAAGATATTATCATTGCAGCTGTAGAAGGGGTAATAGCCATCAAGAGTTCTGGTTTCTGTGGTTTAGTCACTGACTGTCCCTAGTCTATGGTTATCATTTTGGTAAAAAATTGACTGTAAAGCATGTACTGCTTGAGGAAAAAGGGTATTTAATACAAGTTGTTAGTTTTTTTTTTTTTAAGAACTATTTATTTCAAATAGAGGTTACATTAAAAAAATCTTACCAATTTTAACTTACTAAATTACTGTAGGACTTTGGTGCAGTGGGAAGCCATACAAATAAATAGGTTAGGGCATTGTAATTTCACCTATCTTCGTATGTGTGAAATAATAAAATAGATTAAAAATGGGAGGCCATTTATTTACTTTGGGGAATATATGTTTTTATATCTGTGCAAATACTGTGTATTCAAAATGCTGAACAACTTAAATGTCACAGGGTCAAAAAACAGAAGTAGATCAAAAGTTTTCCAGATGAAGGAGAAAATTTCTTGGGACTGTTAATGATTGTATCTTAATGTATTTAGTTGTCAAACAACTGAGTGGGGGGAGGGGCATTTGAAATAAGGTATAGTATTGATTTCCTGCCAGTAGAGATGATTTTCCATGAGATGAATCAATGTGTGTGGATATATAAAAGCAAGTGTGGATGAGCTGCTTGTAAGAAGAAAATTGTTCTTAATAAAATGGATTTTTAAGAGAGGGGTTTGCATTTAGTCCTTGGATGTGGTTTTGACTTTGTACATTTTATTATGAAAACAATGTTAGGAGCCAGAGATGGATGATGTCCAGAAAGCAGTGTTGGTTCTCAAATATCCTTGTGTTGGGTGCAGGAATCGCATAACCCATACAGCCGTTAAGCTGAAAATACATTGGTTGAGTGTTCACATTGTAAAGCTCATCCACTTACTAGGATGTACTTGGGATTCGCTGTTTGCCTCTGCTTACTTGTAAGAGAAGATAATGCTTGTGGAAAACTGGGACTAGAAATCCATTCATAAGGTGAAGTTTTGCAAGATTCAGGCCATATTGCTGTGCAGGTCAGCATGGGAAGTGATTGGTCGTTTTCTTCCCTTGCTTCCCTCCATTGTTTTTTTTTGTTTGTTTGTTTGTTTGTTTGTTTGTTTGTTTTTCCCCTTAAGCGTTTTTTGGTTTGGTTTCATTTGGTTTTGTCTTTAAAGACAAAAAAAAAAAAAAGAATCAAGAAGAATAATTCCAGGAGAAAAATGTGTGTGCTAAGAACAGCTCTTCCAGGAGACAAATATGTGTGCTAAGAACAGCTATTCTAGCCATCTATGACACCTTTGATTTTCTGCCATAGAAGCAGTATCAGTCATTGCCAGGTGCACAGTAGTGGAGCTGGAACCAAAACAGCTCAGTGAGAATTCCCATTCTACTCCACCTTTCCTTAAGGAAATTATCATATTGATGGATGATGCCAAATCGTGTGCTGGTCTTTATATGGTCTGAAGAGAAACCAGAGTATTTTATAGAGGAGACTGATGGAGGGAGAAACAAGGGCTCTAGAGTCTTTTTCTTTCGTTACCTCAGGCAGCAAATTAAATATAAGTCTAACATGCATATTTTAATTAAAATTTAACCTTTTTTTTTGCTATACGTAAGGGAAACCTTATTTTCAATGCATGGTTGCTTTATACAGAGAATGTTCCGTTCCACGGGGCATATGAGATGAACACTCTTGGATGAAGCAAATAACAAAGGCCAACAACTATCTTATTAGACTACCTAGAGTCAAGAAAAAAGTGTTCAGCACTTTGTTGCTAACGATGAAGATATTTGGGTTAGTACTAAGTTCCAACAGAGTCTGCAGCATTGTGCTCTGAGAATTTATTTCCATGGTTTGGATACACATTGCTGTGTAGTGCATAGTAACAGATGGCAGACGTGATGCAGGTTCCAGAAGGGTAAAGCTTCTGAAAACAGAAATACATTCAGCTGGCCTTGCTAGCAGCTGAAATAGTCAGCATGCAGCAAGTGTAGATCTGGTGTTCCTTTGTTTTATTGTACACTATTATAGACAAAAGGGTTGGGATAAAATTAGTGCAACAGAGAGGAGAGAGTACCGCTTTAGCTTATCTCTTTCTGGCATATGAATGTGAATGTGAATTTTCAAACACCTTATTAACTTCTTATTCACAGAAACTGATGCTTGTACTTTTGTAGGACAGCAAATGTAAGACATTAAAAAAAAAAAAAAGAAGTTATATCCATCAGGACATAATTTGTCTGTGGAACCCAGTAATACATTTTAAAAGTGAACCTTTGTTGCTTGATGCACATTCTCCTTAGTTCATTTTTTTTCTAAATACTTTTGTCTTATTCAGAAATGTCCAAAACATTAAAGTGCAAAAGAAAAGCAAATGAAAATGGTCAGGTATGTTTATCTAACTTGTATAGCACATTATTTCCAGTGTATATACTTTCCTACCTGTGAAAAAGTATTCTGCTTCCTAAGGGCAGAAGCTTTCATTACAGACTCAGAAAGTGCTGCTTTGGTGTAATTGGATAAAGGTCCTGGTGAGCAAAGGCCATGGCTTAACGTTTTCCTAGGATGACTCTGAGGTTTCTTTCTCTCTTTTTTTTTTTTCTTTTTTTCCCAGAAATGGAAACTAAAAAGCAATTTTCTGAATGTAAGATGTCTAGTAGAGAAGGGAGAAAAAAAAATTCAGGTAGCTATTTTTTTTTTATTTTAATGCTGCTTTAGTAGTGAGCTATTTTTAAAGCTGCATGCTCCAGATATCAGATCTATACTGTCTGCTGGAATGAAGCCAGTTGCATGTTCATCGCTTCTCTGTACCCTACGCTACTCTGCAGTCACTCTGCAGCTACCTCTGCCTGTCCTTTCTGGCAGAGTCCTAGTTACCTCTTTTTTCCTTTCTGTCTTTTACTTGTTAAATTTTTGGTTCACAGATGCAATAATGTCTTCGTTACCCTTTTTTCTCTTCTTTTGGAAAGCAGGGAGCAGGCCTCAGCCACCTGCTGTCAGCTGATGATGCCTCTTCGTCACTACGCCAGTTGCCTCAGTGCTAAACACCCGTGTGGCCCTTTCCCTGGCGTCCCTGAAGTGTCCCCAGGCCTCTGGGCTGCCCCGCTCTATCCGCTTTGCTGTGCAGGTTCAGAAGCCCCAAGGGCTCTGTTAAACACGAGGTTGGTCATATACAGAATAACTCTGCTGCTGCTCTTTTCTTAGCAATTTGGTTCCATCTTTGACACCCTGACTAATCTTGTGGAACATCCTTAAAATGTGCCATCCAGAGCTACAGCCTCCACCTTAGCCTAGCAACTGAGCCATGTACACGTGTAGGTGCTCAGCTGGCTGAGCCCAGTGCAGCGTAGCTTCAGGACCTGTGTGCTCTGCCCTTGGACCATGGGAGGAGTTGGCCCAGATAGTACTTGAGGGAGCATTTAAGCAAGCAACAATGAATGCTTTCTTTGGTTTGTTGTGAAAACTGGAAGTGGGCATTCGCAGAGCAGCTGGTAAAAGTGCCTGTTTTTTCAGCTGTAAGTGTAGACAAAATAAACACGTTCCTTGTTGTTTCTCTTACTGAAAAATAAACAGAGATTTTGGATTTTTTACTTTTACCACAGAGTTTGTCAAGCTGAAAGTACTAAGATTTTGGCAATTGGCTTTATGAGCAGGTTTGAACCTTTTGGGTAGTTTATCTTTCCAAGAATTAGTGTGCATATAAAGCTGACTTTCATCTCTAAAGTCAACTTGGTGACCATCCTCTTCAGGTGGTTGTTTATTTCATTCTGGCATCTCCTCCTTTTTCACTGCTGTTCTTATTAACTTTTCACAAAGGGGAAAACTGGCCCTTTCTACAGTTTAATCATCTGCTTTCTGGTTTGTTCCACTAGGAAACTAGCAGAGCAGGACCAAATCCAGGTGCAGAACAAATAGATGGCCTCTCCTGGAAGCAGGCTGCTAGGAGAGAAATGGACATAGTCACCCTGCCCACTGATCTTGTGCGAAAGCTCTAGAAAGTCTTCTCTGGAGATCTTCAAAACCCACTTGGATGCGGTCCTCTGCCGTGCGCTCTAGATGTTCTGCATGTGCAGGAGGTTGGACTAGATGACCTCTAGAGGTCCCTTCCAACCTTAGGCATTCTGTGGTTCTATGAAAAGCAGACTGTCTGCTGATGCTGAGGGGATGGACAAGGTCTAGCAGCTATGACGACAGCATGGACGGAGCAGCCTTCATGGCAGGTGCAGAAAATGCTGCTGTCTTTGCAGGAGAGATTCCTGTCTCTTTCTTCCAGTGAATTTACTATCCTTAGTAATTGTCCACCCTTCTCAGAGGGCTTCCCTTATCCCTGGGGCATGTCAAATTAATAACTGCATGTAGTGGCAACATTCCCCACCCTCCTTCCTGTCCCTCTTCTCCACTTTCATATGCAGTACATAACATGACATTTATATACTTCCTATACTGTGAGTGTCTCAGAGAGCTGGATGCTCCTAAATGTCAGTTCAGTGCCTGAATGCAAGAGCTGAGCAGACCAGTGCAGCAAGGAGAAGTGGCAGCACCTACATGGACTTTCTTCAGGTACTGATGCTCAGCCACAGCAATGTGAGCATGGGTTGTCTTTGCAACTGTTAGCCTTGACTGCATTCCTCTTCCAAAAGGAAAGGAACTGCAATCCTAGTGCATTTTCACATGGTTTGTTTTGCATCACCTTACGTTTAACTGTGCAGCTTGTACCTAGCTCCACAGGGTTCACTTGTCCCACTGTATGTGCAGTGCTTGAAGTGAGTTACCTACTGTGTTCCTCTCTGAATAACAGATCTGACAATACTGTGCTTTTCTGAAAAGCACTATCTTAAACAACCACTAGGCTGGCGGGAGCCCATAAATTTCAAACAATCTGACAAAATGCTTCAGTCATTTTTATCATGATAAACTTGCTTAATGTTCAGTGTGCTTGGTATTCTCACCCAGCAGAATAAGTCATTTGTACCATACCAGGCTTAAGAAAAAGTTTTGTTTGGGAAAGCAAGGAAGATGTTGCTCTTTGAGACATTCCATCAGACACTGGATGGACTCAAGGTGGACAGAGTCAGATCTGAGAACGGTTAGATGAACTGGATGCATCTTCAGATGCATTTTCTGTCTTCCACACGTAGAAGCCTTAAACATCAAGCTTTGTCTGTACATCCAGAGTTTACTTTTTAGAAATGGTTGCCTTTTGTATGTGGCTGTGGCTAAAATTAGAAGTGAGCATCAAGTGTTGTGCGTAATATGGAAACCTCATTTGTTTCCTTTGACTGCTCACGGCGTGGGCGTGCAAACCCCCTGCTCATGGAGTGCAGAAGGACAGCAATGCAAAATGGAATCAGGCTGTAGTGGTGTAGAATGAGGATGAATAATGAGTAAGGAGCAAGTTTGTAGAACAAACAGTTCGGCTCAGATGCTTCTATATGCCAGCTTTTGATACTCAAGCCAGAGAAACACCTAACTTGCAGTCTGTGCAAATTCAAATGTAATCAAACTGAGAAGTGTCTAGGGTTGTATCACAAAGTGTAACATTACAGTGTCTGAAGACACTGAAAGCAGTGTTTGGTGTATTCCTGGGACGTGCTTTTGGAAGTATAAGAAATTTGAGTGGAATAAATGGAAAACTCAGTGAATTATGCATCTACCAGAATGATGTTCATTTCTTCTCAGGCTAAATTTAGCCTGCACATTAGACACCATTAAAACGTCTTTGTTTGCAAATACTATAATGACAATATCTTATAATAGGGTGGATAGGTCTGTTTTAAAATAAAAAGTCATTTCGGTGGGATTGTATTTGTTGATGTCATTTTTATGCACGCCAGTAAAGCATTCCTTTCTAATATAATGCAACAGAATGTGCTATAATACGTTAAGCAGAGTAGTAAAGGCACAAATTCCTGAAGTTTCATCCTGACTTTAATTGGTTCCCCTCTGTCAGTGAACAAACTATTGCAAATCTTCTTTAGAGCTCCTTTAGAGCTGACAACTCTTGTCAGCTTGAAAATCCTAAAGTTTTGCCTCTCTGGCCAGCTTGGTTAATTACTGGTGGCAGTCTTTGCAGTGGCATTGCAAGAGAGGGTGGTAGATTAAGTAAAGATAGAAAATAGAAGTTTTGTTTTCATGTTGGGGCTATTGAAGGCTTAGAGGTAGATGTTTTCTGAAGCATATTACCGAATTTTTGTTTCCAAAGATGTAACAGTAATTGGTAACACCTAATGAGTTTTGAAACAATTTATTCCCTAAAATCACATAGTCTTACACATAGCCCTAATTTAAGAAAGCCTGTGATAATGAGTACTTTTTTGCACCCAAGAAGTTTTAAACTGACCTGCAATATGCACTTAGCAGGAACTAACTTTCTGCTTTGTACTGTTTTTGGGTAGTCTTTAGGAGATCTCGTTTCTGCTTTCTGCATAGTAAACCAGGCACCAAGACAATTGCAAGTTTCAAATTACAGTTACAAACAAACTTTCACAAACACTTCATTTTCCTTCTGAAAAATTTATCTGGTTGATAACTTGAGTACCAACTTTCAGGTACATGGAGAATTATTTGACTGGTATAACAGTCCTGTTTTAAAACAAAACAGAAAGAACCCCAGCTAACAGGTAATTTATTTACATAGGCCATTTTTACAGGCATTGTGTTATTCAGTTTTGAGAGGCATAAAAATTCCAGCAAAACTGACTTTTTATTAAGCTATAATAGAGTAAGTTTTAGGCTGACATACTTAGAAATTGCTGAGATTCAAAAACCTTCTCAAAAGGAAGAAAATTAGTGTGTTGAACAGTTCTCAGTTTCTCTCTATATATTTTTCCATGCCAGGATACCAGAAAAAAGATATAATTAATTCAAGTGTTGGTTTTAAATTAGGCTTTATATGGTTGCATGAGGATGAGGAAAGGCACTGGAGATTGTCTTATCAAAGTCACTATAGTAACAGCTCACCCCATCGTTCTGTTTTCCTGAGCCTATGATACTCTCCATTCTGTCAATAGATTATTAATGGCATTTATATTCAGAACCAGTCATTTCAACTGTAGAAGCGCAGAAGTATTTTTAAGAGAGAAAAATCCTTGAAGCTGAGCCCTTTACAGTTAGTGAGTTTTTTTTTGTTTGGTTGTTTATGTGTAGGAGAAGATGATATGATTTCCCTGTCCGTCTCTAACAAGATACCCTATTCATCCTGGGACAGGAAGAACAGCAGCACTACATTGAAGTGCCTCATCATTATGTTTCTGATATTGGGCATATATTTTAAAACAACAAGAAGGGAAGCAAATATCCCATGCAGTCACTTTATCCTTCTGTGCTGATACTAAAGTACAAAGGTAAAACCCAAAGGGATTTGCTTTTTTCTTAGTTTGCATCTGTAATAAAACTTCTGAATGTCAATTAGAAGTGGCTTGCTTCTATTTTCTGTGTCTAAGCCAGGCATCATCATATTTTCTCAGCAGCAGTATCTAAATCGCCAAAATGTGCTTTTCTCCCCCACTCTCCTGGGGATCCTCAAATATCCAGCTTCAGCTGCATTGAGCTGGCAACTTTCCCTTTAACCTGGCTTGCTGTGATGCTTGAAACAAGGAACCACGCTCATATCAGAATTTAGTAGGTTAATGCTAGACAAGGCATTAGGGTCCTATTACACGGGTTTGTGAAAGATGCACAGAGCACATTCACCAAATTGATATTGAAGACCTGACTCGTGCTAGGAATATTCTTTTGAACAGGGAACTTCTTTTGGTTCCTGTTGAGAAGCTCATGGTCCTCGTGGATTTTGAATCGAAGCAACTGTTTTTTTTTTTTTCTCTGTACTTGAAAGAGCTCTTCCAGGGACTTAGAGAGTGTCCGGCAAAGAAATATGTTGTCTGAGCCTGGGGTCTGGCTTTTGCTTTTCCACTCTGGTTATAATCTAATTAGTAAAAAGGCTGCAGTAAATTCAAGGCAAGCCTGTGGGATACCTAGGCTGATAATGTTTTCTGAAGGTTTATTTCTCTGTGCTCTTTGCAAATGATACTTAGGGGTTCAAGGCTGCCAGCTGTAATCTAATGGCAGAAGATGGGAAGAGCTGCCCCTCCACTTCTGTTATGTTCACTGTTAGTAGATAGAAGGGCAGATAAATAATTTGAGTATTTTCAGAGCCAAGAATATAGTGTTTAAGATTTTGCTGCAGGCTCTAGATCTGCTGCCGTTAGTGTATCTTTTGTGGTGCTTTTTTGTCTGTCTATTTATGTAGAAGTAAAGCATTTCTTTTGTGTTGCTACCTCTCCATCCATATGTTGATACAAAATTTATGATGTTTATAACAGCTAGCATTTTTAAATCATTTGATTCTGTTTTTCCTTAACATACTAAGATTGTTCTTTGTATTTTATTTACAAGTGTGCCTTAAGCCCATCAAAAGAAAGATGATCATTTAAAGTGACATGATGCTGGGAGTTGACAACAACGGGCATGAACGCTTGTTGTATGAGAACTGCAGCTCGTCAGTCATTCTTTAGGCAACTCAAATAGCTGACTGTCAAATAAAGTAGGTAGGTAGGTCAGCAGCAGATAAACTACATCCTAGCAGTCACAGGGGGTGATTGCCCTGTGTGATAGACACTGTTAGGAAGCGGCTTTGCAGAGCTGATGCTTCTTTGCAGCACAGTGGTTTTTGAGCACTGCAGTAGTTACTTTGAGACTGTCAAGTGGTCAGTTCTCTCCCTTCTATTGTGGCAAGAGGGGAATACTAGGGTGGTATCCCGAGACTGCCAGTATGTCTCCTTTCTTCCTAAATGTTCCTTAAAATGTCTTCTCTCTTAACTCTACTTGTTTTTTCTCTCAAGTGTAAGGGTTAAAACACAAGTAAAATAGTAACATTGAGGTGGTCAGATAATAAAAATTGAATGTGGCCATACTAAATGGCATTCTTTAAGTTTCCTCTTCAGACTGGATGCTTGCCTGTGCTTCTATATTGTAGCTTGCCCATTACTAAAAGTGGGTTGCAGAAGCCTCATTCGAGGCCGCATTTGTCACTGTTAGAGCTCCATGGGCCTCCTGAGCAAAAGATGCTACGCAACAGCCATGCGTCCATATGGAGATGGAGTGAGCCTTATTTAGAAGAATTAGTTCTAAACCTGAAACAATCAAGCTAAGCAAGTTTAAAGTCAAACTTTCAAATTAGAAATGAAAGCAGAAGGAATGACCATGGGCTAGGTCAGGAGGTCTGCAAAGCTGCTTCTCTTCTTGTGCTGGGGTGCCAGGACTCTGCCTCACAGTGCTACCCCATCCTCCACTATAGTGAACTCCTCCAAATTTTTTAAACCTGTTCTGCTGCTACTTTTGGTAATTGATTTCTTATACTACAAATGCTATTTTATTATTTTTATTTCAAAAGGCAATTGTTCCCTTTGTTTTTGTTTGAGTGTACGCAGTTAATGTGTATTTCCTGTATGACGTGAAATTTTTAAAAGGATGCATATAAAAAGGGTATAGGCACAGATGTAAGCAAAGAAGAGGTGGAAAATTAAGTTTCTTTCATGCTTAAAGGGAAATTTCAAGCAACAAAGATTTTTTTCAGGGCTGCTGTTTTTGACGCTGACACATGAGCAATGCCTCTGGGCCCATTTAAAATGCAGAGGATTTTCCCAAGGCCTGGGGCTTGAAATGACAAACAAAGGGAGACTTTGGGGTGACGTTTTCCTTAGCCTTCCAGTTTCCAAGCTAAGCCTGCCTGGAATCCATTTGATCATTATGCACTGTAGCTTAAAAAATGTGCCTGGGAAGAAAAAAACATGGCATTGCCAAGGAGCTTTGCAGCCCTATATGATTTGTGTGCATAGTGCAGACTGGCTCTGGATTCATTCCATCAAGACAGCTTCGTCTTGACTTGGAGACTTTTCTTAGGATAGCATTTATTTGTTTTAAGTCTCTTTACATTTTGCTTCAAGACCTTTAGGAATTGGAAGTGAGTGAGAAATCTGACAGTCTGCATCCAGACCCATGTTTCTATCTATTTCTAAAAGAAAAAACATCTGAAGAGCAGATGGAATAAATTTATTACAGTGGCCTAGTACCACTAGGTAGATTCTTTTTCTTGCTGCGTCAAGGCAGCAAAACCCCCTCTGCCCTGCAGCCTGGAGAAGAGGCGCTGCTGTATCCTCATGCTTCTCTTTGTGCTCAGGTTACTCTGTTATTTTCTTTGAGGGAAGAAAAAAAAAATGAAGCAGCCCTAGTGTGTGTCACCACTTGATGGCACCAAACAGATTTGAAAGGCCATTGAAAATAAATAAATAAAGAGACGCAACTCCACTTCTCTGCAGTGTGGGAGAGCATCAGCAGGAGTCACGCTTGCTAAGAGAGTAACAAGCCTGAAAGCTTTCTCAGCATCTGATAAAGTTTACTGTTGTTGGCTTTCGCTAGCTCAGCATGAGTACTTCAGCACTGCTGTAAAAATTTGGCAATAGGGTCTTCTTGGGAACTGAGCAAACTAGAAATGTGTTCTACAAGACCATGGGTTAATGCAAATCACATTTCCAGACCTATCAGCTGAAAGTTTTTCCAAAATAAGGGGAATTCTAGGATCATCACGCTGTGTGCTGCACAATGACCTTGATATTTCAGCAACTCTTGATCATAAAGATCCTCCTCTCCTGATTCCCTTAAGTACAGCTGTTCTTAATTCAGTAACTAGGAAGATCTGAATTAAGCTTGTATAGTGCTTAATTCAGTAACTAGGAAGATCCCCATATTGATTCCTGAGTCTTTAACATTAAAGAGTACTGACAGTGCACTCCCATAATACTCTTATCGTTGCTTCTCCTTGTTCTAAGTGTGTTACAAGAATCTTCTGTTCCTCGGGTTTTTATTAGATGTCGAAGAAATGAGTTTCAGCAGCAGACATCTGCAAGATAACCTCCTGGTCTCTCCATTAAACAAACAGCAATTGCCAGAGGCTTCCTTTATTTAATTCATTCTGAACCTCTGCTTTCTGTAGTCTGAGTTTCCTTCTGTCTTTTCATCTGTCCCTGAACATACTGCCTTACTTAATTATATCCTGTTATGTGTTTTATGGAGAAAGAGAAGGAGGAGGACATTAGTGCTTGTCAAAATGACCAACAATCTCCTCCTTCCCCGATTCTATTTCAAGTTAAAATGTCTGTCAAACATTTTCTTCCTTTGTCTAGGTTAGCATAAAAAAAAAAGATATTCCATTTGCTTATATTCTCAACTGGTAGAACAGAGATAACACTTATCTCAGTGTTTTGTCAATCAGAAATGATCAAAAAATGCAGTGTGCCTGTTACCCCTTGGCTTCCAGCTCTCCTTCTATACCACTATGGATCAATATAAATGCCTAGTGCTGGGGCAGCATATACGTGCACGTGTGTTGCACTCCTGTCGACATAGAGTAATTTTGGCTCCGGTCCTCTCTTCATTCCCACACAACTGTTTTATAATTATTTTTTAATTTATTTTGTGACTTGTAACTAGAAAATTTGTTGGCTGAGAAGCTGTTTTGCTTTTTGCTTGTATGGTGCCACACGCAGTGAAGAGCTAGTCCAAGAGTAAGGATCTTAATAGTAACTTATATTAGTTACATCTGATAGATTCTGTGTTTGTCTACACATGCACAAAAATCAGACCCAGCCCTTCAAAGTTCATGTGGAAGATTATTTAAAGTGTCTTTATCTCATGCCTGAGCTTCATGCATATTGATTCCAGAAACAAATTGTTCATATTTTGGGTTATTGTTATCTCCTTTCTAGACCGTATCATATCCCTAATTAGTCCTTTAACTGACCAATTGCAATTTAACTTCTGGACTTAGAAGTGTTTCACCCTTACAGTAGGTTACAGTATTTCTAAGGTGCAGGAGATGTGGGAGTGCTCTCTCCTGCCATGCAGCTTTGCTTAAAGGTGAATGCCCAAAGCCACTAAAACATCTTTTTTCTTTTTTTCTTTTCTTTCTTTTATTTTTTTTTTAATGTTTGCTTACTTTCTGACTAAGAAACCTATAGGAAGGATGCCAAAGACTAAATGTACCGATGGAAGTGGTTGAGTATTTGTGAGTACTTGAGTGTTGTGATTTATAAGGCAAAGTGTAGTCTTCTGTTTTGAAAAAAATAGCACCCATTAAATGAAGCAACCTTAAAAGATGCTGTCAGCTTTATTATTAGTGGGTGCTGATGCTGCTCTCTGACCTGCCTAAAATGGTTGGTGAAACAGTCTGTAGCAATTAGATAATCCTTTCACCAAAATATGATTAAATCTGAATGCTCGTAATTGATGCTTCCTGTAAGCAGTATTGAAGCAGGACTTTTAACGAAAGCAAATATACATTCTTACTGTTCGCAATACTTGAATTCCGGAGGGAAGAAAATGGAAAGCAATTAGGGCAACAAAATGGATGTTTGTAATTTAATATTCAAAGCATGCTTTCCTTTTTCTTTTAAATTCTAATTTAATGGAGAGATTTCATGTACTTAGGAAAGAGCACATTTAGACTTTATATAGCATCATGGCTCTACTCTTGGTAGTAAAGTCTTTATTCTTCACAAGGACTCCAAAGACACTGTAGACGGGGATGTTTTTCTAGGCTGGGTGATCTATATAGCTCTGAGCCATCAGATACAATATGCAAGAATTCACTGGGGGGGAAAAAGAGAGTTGGTGGCCACATTAATGTGATAAATGTTGTGGAAAGGATGCTCGTTCACATGGAAGAGCCAGCCCTGCTTCTAAATGGTGCTGCAGCCTGGCTCGAGGCTCCAAGCAGCTGCGCACGAGCCCTGCGCAGTCACCGTCGTTTTCTACACGAAGTGGCAGTCGCTTCTGTTCTGGGGCCTGAGCCCAGGCCTGGTGCGTGCAGTTTGCATCGGGAAAGTTTGCACGCATCTCTTGACATGTAGGTGTGAAATTCAGCCCCAAATCAAGTCAGCAGCTCCTAACACAGGACCCTTAATTGGTTTTTGAGCCTTTGCCAAAGATAAAGCCCCATATGCTTTCAGTCTGTTCTCTTCTAAATACACAGCAAAGTGTAAGCAACACTAGTGCAGCTGATGAGTGGGGGCAGAGGAAGGATCTCCAGCAGAGCTTCCCATTGTGGGAGGCTTCACTGGTGAAGCATTTCTAAAAGCAAAGAAAAAATGCAGCAGTCCAGGGATGGACTATGCTCTACTGCAACAAATTCTTTAGTGATCAAAGTGAGACATGAGTTACAGAGGCTGGAACACTCCAGTTTACACAGCTTTGGAAGGTACAAACTGAGCTCTGTTTTCCTGTGAGTCTTATTCTTCCTTAAATTCGTTGTTAGTCGTGGAGCAACATCTTGCTTTAAAGTGGCTTTTAAAAATCCAAAGTTACAGAGTCAGAAGGAAATAGTTAAAAATTACTACAATGTTTATAGCAATCTTAGTTGTTCTTCCTAAATACACCAAGTTGTTTTGTTTTCAGATATTTGTCTTTTTAGGAGAAAAGCAGTCAGCTCTCTAGAAAGTAATAATTTGAAAATATGACATTAGCTGTTAAAAGGCCAGATTCTTCTTTCATGCACACTCTGTTAAAAGTGCACCACAGCTTAGGTCTCCTGCTGAAAGGGCTAGCTGGATCCCCTTGGGGTGCAGGCCATGATTGACTGTAGAGTGTTGTACTAGCAAGTATAGATACTTATATCTGAGATCACAAAAAGCAGGGGTTCTAAAATCCACATAATTAATCGCAGAATTTTTATCTCTGCTATTAAAAAGTTACAGTGTCACCTGGACTCCTTGTCATCCTTTAGGTTTCGGCATAGTCCAAATTGCTGGTACTTGAGAGACTGGACTATTCACAGTTGGATCAGACAGTGCTTAAAATACAATGCAGAAGACAAAGCCCTGTACACATTAAAAAACAAGGTAAGCTTTTTGCCAGGAAAAGCCAGGACTGTATTTAATCATCTTTTTTTTTTCAGACAAGCGAAGCTGACCTAGAGTTACTGTTGTAGTCAGGTTTGTAGACTGCGTTTTCAACTTCAGATTTGTTTAGAGTTTCAGCTAAAGCTCTTCAGAGCTTTTATTTTCTCTCTTTACTGGGAGGTTTCTGGCCAGCAAAAACAAAACAGAAAGGCCCCCCACATTGTGAAGCACTGTTAAAGAGCTCCTTGCAGTGCTAACTAACAGTCACATTGCAACAGTGTGCAATACTAATGTTCTGATCGTTCTGATACATATTGATTTATGCGTGGGAAGATTTGAACAAGAGATTTTCACACTGATCTTTTCCTTCTTCTCTTCAGGTTCAATATGGAATTTTCCCAGATAATTTTACATTGAATATTTTGATGGATTTTTTTATAAAGCAGAATAAATATGAAGGTAAGAAAGTGTATATCAGTAGTGCATCATCACTTTTTATGCTCCTAAATATGAAGGGCCTATTACTGAATTCACAACTTTCAGCCATATTTTCTCTGAAGTCACCTTAAAAACACACTTTTCTCCTTTATTCCTTAAACTGCTTTTCTCTGTGATTGCTTTCCTTTTTTGGTGGAATTTTATTTATGTATAATTTTGAAGCATTTGCAGTTCGGAATTTCTGCTGTGATTAATCTCATAACAATGCTAAACTATCTTATAAGATAACAATGTCTCAGGAGTTATTAATGACAACTACAGTGCTGTAAGTATTGAGATATAAGGTATAAGGTTCACCTAACTCACATTCAAACAGCTACATACCTGAAATAAGCTGTTTGTGCAGACTTTGTCACTGGTGGAAACCAGCTGCTCTGAATTGCCACATTGAAGTACCTGTCTTTCACTATTAAGAGTTCAGATGAATGATCATGTCATGTTTGCTGATAAATATTTAAAGTTTTCATTTCACTGAGGGCTTTCTGGTACTGTAGACTTGTAGTAGACTTTTTTTGGCATAATTGTCTTGGAAAACAAACAGCTAAACAGGACTCTCGAATAGCAGAATGACTTGCCTGTACCTTTTGTCATGACAGTTATGTTAAATGGCAAATTAAATCTTACCTTTATTTTGATTTGAGTGCCCTCCCCACGCCCATGTCTATGATCCCTCACTCGATCCATATTTCTTTTCTTTGACAGGCTGAAGGCCTTTTGTTTAACATACTGTCCTTCCTGACAGCGAGTATCACTAGAACTCCCTGTGGAGCTCCTCAAGAGCACTGTTTGCTGAATACCCTGAATGCCCAGGGGGCGTGTGTGACAACATTTCTGCTCTGTCCTACCCTCCTGTCACCTTCAGGGCACTGAATTTAAGCCAGTCTTCTCTTGTTTCTAGTCTAAACAAAAAGCAAGGATATCATATTTAGACTTTTTTTTTAATATTAACAACCAAAGGGCTTACTAAAGAAAAGTCAACTGAAATCGGAAAGTGTTAACCTAAAATGGGTTGAGAAAGCTCTCTTGCTACAGTCCAGTGTTATTCAACCCATTCTTACCTTCTGACTGTGAATTAAAATAACCTGAATGTTAAGACTAATTCTTTACTACTAGTCATAAAAATTTTTAGTTCCCTAACTGCTTCAAAACACACTACAAGAGTAAAGTATTGGTGAAACATGAGTGGATGTGAAAGGAAGGAGTGTTGTAAATTTGCATTCACTGATTGTGTGTTTAATTCCTCTGTAGATGCTATGTCAATAGTAACAGAGATCATGTTGCAAGAAAGCTTTGATGAAGTCTCCACACAGCTTCTTTCTCTCTATGTCTTACACCAATACCTCGCAACCAAGTCTGAACATACGGTAAGCTGATCACACTTGAAATGATACCCAAGGTCTCTGCTTCCAGGTGTCATGATGCAGTCAGTTGGGCCTTCAGTGTTAGATAGATTATATTTCCCTTAAGGTTTTTTTATTATTATTATTATTTATTTTTAAAGAAAAAGCAAAATATAAAAACGTACCAAGTAACTTGTATGCTCCTGATGAAAAGACAAAAAGCTTATGAGGATCTGAAGGAGATCTGCTGCTCTGCTCCCTGGAAGGTTACGAAATGAAACTACAGAAATTCAAACAAGATTCCATTTGTTAATGTGTATGTTGTGAGGAAAAACTGCTGAGCAGTATTGCCTGTTTTATGAGACTATATTAAGCGAAGCTGAGCATTGCCGAACATTAGAGCTTGGTACTGGGGATGCTGAAGGATTCTAAAGCATTTTCAGTAAGATATTTTAACAGCCCACTTGTTTTTGAGTGTTGCTGCTGTTGCTTAGACAGCTGTTGCAGCAGACCCTTGGAAATGCTGTTTTTCTACCTTTACAGAAGGGGTTGAGCTAGGAATCAACCAAGCATTTTGCTATGTTCATCACTTTAGGCAGGTGCTTCAAAGCCATGTCGTTATCTGTAAACAAAATACTTGAGGTCTCCATGTGTTTTACTTGAGGCATTTGTACTGTGCATTTTTGAACATGCTTCAAGGCCTTAATCCAGAGTGAAATCTGAAATTACAATCCATTTGGCAACAGGTATTCATTTCCCTTGTTCTCTCTTCTCTCTGCCATTTCCCATAAGCTTGGTGTGTATGATCACTTGTATATGGCAAGTAGAGGAACCAGAATCTCATTTGCCCATTGTGTTTCTCTGTATTTTTAGTTTGTTTTTGTATTTTGTATTTTGTCCTCATTGTGAAAACCAGCACTCATCAATGAATGCATCATTTTATGAAGTTACAGGCAGGGATGCCATAGACAGGTGATAGGTTTAAAAGACAAGCATATTTATACAACTGTGGTCTATTTTATATGTATACCCCACAAAGACTGCCATTCAGCACCTTGTAACACTCTGTACCAGTATGTTCTGTGTTTGATTAAGGAAGGAGTAGGAGAGTTGCTCACTGACTCCAGACACCTTCCCCATCCCCGTTCCTTTTTCCAAGGTTGCAAGATCAGTAACCAGTGTCCTGCTGCAGGTAGGCCTTTCCTTATGGCTTTAGGGTCCAGCAGACTGCTATAATGTATTTTAACTTTTAGAGCTAAGCTTTGAGACTGGGACATTCAACCAACAGCAATTGTAATAAAAAAATATTGTACACGGCCCTGGTTATAGGGACTTTCCACTTTTTTACTACTCTGGGCACTACATAAACTCTGACTGGTCTTGGCTCTCCCCAGGAAGTTTTCTCTTGCCATTTGTATCTTTCTTTTCGCTATATTTTTAGAAATAGTATCTGTTCAGTCACTTCCATTTACTGAGACTTCAGATTCTTAAAATCAATTTTTTTGTGGCCTTGAAAAATGTACTGTTCTATTCCACTGCCAAGCAAAATCCACACCACTCCCGTGGTTTTAGTCGACTTATTCAATAGGACCCTTCTCAGCCATCAGAGCTGCTACTTCCTTCTATGCGAAGGGTCAGTTGTACTCTTAATACCAGGACATTGCTAAGTGGACACGCAGAGGTCTTGGTGAGTTGCATATATTACTTTTATGGTGCGGGTTTTGGCACAGAGCAGCCCCTGGCAGCATATTCTTCTTTCAGTATTTTCCTATTCCAGTGAAAAATAGTGTAGGTTGCATTTAATCACCACATACTCAAAAGAAGTCTTCCAGGAGAGAAGCCATGTAATTTTGTTTTCAACACATTTAGCCAGAAGCAATTGGTAAGACTTACAGCGCAGAGGCAGAGTTTGAGCACTGTAAAATCAATGTAAATCTTTATCCCACAGGAATCACACTGATTGACTTCAGTGCAGACTTTCAGCTGCTCACAGTTTATTGTCTTCCAAAAGGAATTATTCCTCAGTATATAAATATACTCAGCATATGTGTTCCTCAGCATACGTGTTCTTCAGTGTATCCTGATACTGTAGCTCTGAACACTCAATGTGTTTAATGAATCTTTGTTATTAAAAGGTCCAACAAAAGCCGCCCGTGCTATCTTTGATTGCTGCCAATTCGTATTTATCAAGCAAAACTTACTTGGTTTACATTTTTTGCAGTGGGAAGAGGA
The DNA here is from genome assembly GCA_034781795.1 of Crypturellus tataupa. Taxonomy (NCBI): domain Eukaryota; kingdom Metazoa; phylum Chordata; class Aves; order Tinamiformes; family Tinamidae; genus Crypturellus; species Crypturellus tataupa. Next base: position 409,633 of record JAWLRI010000894.1, on the reverse strand, counting down.
AAGAAATCTTGGCGCATCGCTAATGCTTGCTGGTCTAAAGCAAACAAGCACCGTGGGGTTTAGCTCCCAGCTGTATGGCTATGCCTTGCTTGGTAAGCTTTACTTCCCTCACAGTCATCTTTTCACATTACTGTCACTGCTGACTGAATTAATTGGCATCTTTACTGCATTAAAATGTAATTGAGAAAAAATGAAGGGGAAAAAAAGGCAGAAATAATAGAAGGAACAATTTCAGAGTTGCTGAATCTGAAATCTATACTGAAACTGAATCTATTTTGTAAGGCTTGGATGTTAGTACTGATTTGAATGCTATGCCCTTTATCACACTGTTTCACAAGCTCATTCAGGGCTCCCTGCAGTTTTGAATTGGCAGTTGAATGGAGGGAGACATTCTTACAGAACCCTAGTTTGTTTGTTTGTGGACTAACCATGTTTTCTGAAAACAAAAATACGGAATCCCATAAGACAGTTTTAAGATTATGGACAATAGGCTGTCTTTTTTTGTTTGTTTTTGTTCTGTTTGGTTGCGGGCTTTTTGTTGTTCTTTTTGTTTGTTTAGTTACAACTTGAGAGCTTTTAAAAGTAATCCTAAAACCCCAAAAGTTCAGAGACCACAGTTTGAAAAACACTGTTTTTTAGAATGCTCACTGCGCATTGCAACACAAGCATTTCTGTTGTTAACAGCAGTGCCTTTGTTTTTTAACTATTGTAGAGCCCCAATTATAAGGGCTCTATTGATAAGCCATATTAAAGAACAGTTAGATGATAATATGTCCAGAATTGAGAAGAAACTGGGAGAAGGGATTGGCAATTCTTAAACTTAGGTAACTTTTTTTAACCTTTAGAGAAGTACAGTGCTGAGAGGTTTTTGTCCTTCCCTGCAGCTATTTATTTATTTGAAAATAATTAATTCAGAATTAATCATTATGCACTTGTTTCATTGTTGTGTTACATTTTATTCTAGATGTTTCTGAGGGTTATTAAAAGTGGTCATGTTCTTAAAACCGTTTCAAAATACAATGTGTAGTGGCAGAATAAGGATGCTGATTCTAATTTATCATGACTGTAACAAAACCACATAGTCAAAAAGGAAGATAAATATGAAAGCTAAATTAAAAACAGATTTTTCATATGGCTGTTGTTTGTCATCCTGTGGAAATACTGATACATATAGAGGAACTTTGCTCCCCACTTGGCATTAGATTTGGAATGTTTTTATATAATATAGATTAGTTGAGTAGTGGCCAATTTCAGCAATGCACTTCACTGTTGTCTGAGAGCAGTGGTATTTGTCCCATGACATTGACATTCAGTAGATCAAAAGCTATTTACTATTGTGTCACGCATTTCACAGTCTTGCCAACACTAATGGAGCTGACCTCTGTAAGAGTGAAAGATGTCTACCGGCACAACATGGCCTCAAGCACTTTAGCTGCTTTAGTTTAGCTAAAGCCCCTAACCAGTGTCTGCACACTTACTTACCCTGCTTTACCTAAACTCTTCTCTCCCACATAAAGAAGAACAAGGTGTGTTTTCATGGGTCAGCATTATTGCAGCCAGAGTACAAATCACAGTGAGAATTCAGATCCGTTATTTAGTTAAACTACACTGGAGTCGTGTTGTTACACCTGCAGTGACAAAATCAAGAGCTCGTCGTGACAATTATTATAGAACAGTACTTACCAGCTGGCATGTGATGTGCATTTCTTCTGGGTGTAGAACAAGTGTTTCATGTTCTTTAGTGTCTTCCTGTAGATAATTCATGTTGTCAATGGTGCTGCATATCACAGGACTTGTGAAAGTCAGTGAAAACCTTGTTGCACAGCATCCTAAATTCAAACCAAAATTTCAGTCAGACCTCCTATATTTCCTCCCAGGATCCTCCAGCTAGAAATAAGAATACTGACTTGTACAAATATCCAGAGCATCTGTTGTAAGTGTCATATAGTCTTGCCAACTCAGCCATATTTCTTTTCCTTTTGAACAAAGAAACAAATATGTAATAGTCCTGAAGATGGGTAAAAAAAGGCACACAAAGATTTAATGTCTGTCTGTATGTATCGATCTGTAAGCTATATTGTTTAATACTCTCCTGGGCAATAGCAGTTCTGTCAGAGTAGTTCTGTAGAAAAGTTGTTTTTAACCACAAATGTCTAGAAACTTGTTATCAATTTTTAAAAAAGCAGAGCTAACCTTTCCTTAAGACTCAAGAAGTGTTGAAATACTAACATCAAAGTATTGTTTCTTCCCAGGGAAAGTGGAACTGAATAAAGGGCTAAGAGCTGTATACAAACTAAGGCCACTGATGTGGACACCTGGATACTTGAATAGAGCCTTGCAAGTGATGGAGAATGTAGCTTCCTTACCAGGGGACAGCAAAATCTGCAAAGAAGTGGTAAGTATTAGAACTGTAAGAAACTTAATAGGAAGAATTTCTTACAAGCCTGAATCCAGTGAGACCCATTATTTCCCTGCCTTGCTAATTATAAGATACCAAGCCTCTCAAGGGCCAGCAATTTTTCAAAGGTTTTGGAAAGGTGGGGGAAGAATTAACATTTATAACAAAACCATTGCCTCTGTTCTCAAGGCAGCAGTGATATCTGCTAGCAGTTCCTTGGGCATGAGCACCTGCTGTTGCCACAAGATATTACAGCATGTTCTCAAGCTCCTTACCTAGGCACGGACTCTGTGTCTAGGCAAGGAAACGTCTAGAACAAGCAGAGCTCAGCATAACAGGGGTTGAGGAGAAGCCTTGGTTGCCCAAGCTGCTTTTGGGCTTGCCCAGAGGCGTAGCAGCAAGGATGAAATGGTCTTGCCTGGCTATGTGCCTGCAGTGTGTGCCGTTGAGGGAGGTGTGGAGGGTGGATGAACTAAGGCTGTTCGCAGAGACATTACTAAGGGCCTTGATGCTTAGGAGTACTCTAGGCTCCAGGCTGCACCTAGAACCAGCCAGCATAGGCAGAGTAACTTAGCAAAGCACTGTCACACGGGTTGGCCCATAGAAACAGCACTGATGCTGTCCTTCCCTTCTTGGTATGTTCTACTGGAGGGCAGTCTGCTGATGGATTCCTTTCCTTTGCCAGCATCACTACTAGGCATAGAGTCTTTGCTTTTCCCAGGGCTGAAGGGATAGCATCCAGGGGCTAGGGCACTGCTCAGCAGGCTCTCCTGGCATTCCCTCCTCCGAAGTAGCTCTGTGCAATTCTGAAGAAGGCAAGGAAGGAAGCAGTTCTCTATCTACCATAAGGAATAGCTCAAAGACCTCAATCTCTCTTTCTAGTAAGTATTTACTATTGTCTGACGTATGACAACTCTGGGGAGCACAGCTGAGCACCTCAAGGACCACAGACAGATAGCTGACCAACCACTATTTTTGAACTATTTGTATAGGTGTTTAACAGAAAGAAAGCCTAAAGACTTCTCAAAGTTAGCTGTTTTGGAGGACTTGACATTTGAGCTTTACTTCTGCTTACAAAGCCTAGACAACCTGTGTTATAGACAAACATCCTAGTGCTGAAACTAACTTTGGGTCTTTCTGTGGTGAATCAGATCTAATCTAGTTTTTTCCTTCTCTGTCTGTACTGATGCCGTGAAATAGTGATCTACAGTAAAACCTACCAAGCTTCCTTGGCAGGCACACTTCTTATCTGTTCAGGGAGCAGCTTAAGCTATAGGGTTTTAATCTTACCTGTCATTCAAGAAATTACGAAATAAGGTTATTAATGATTACTCGTTGCTGTAAGTGTCACCATACAAACCTAGTATTAGTGTCCAAAAGGTAATAGCTGTTACAAACACCTGTAAACAGCCCTGAAAACATTTATGGCCTGGTTTAGATTATAGGTAGTGATGTTAAAACAACAGTGCAAGTCATGAAAGCTTCACTAGGACCAGAGGTCTTGATAGTAACAAAAGGATTTTACTCCAAAGCATTGTGTGACTCCAGTACAAAAAAAAAAAGAAAAAAAAAGGTAAAACATGTTAGCCCATGTCCTTCTTTGGTATAAACTAATTGCAGCATATTGATTTGCATCATCTGGTCTTTTCTACCTAAATGCTCATTAAGAACTTCTTACTATTAAAAAATCTGTACAGATATTTTTAATGATTACCTCCAACTAAAATACAATATTCCCAAGAGTGAAGGACTAATAGCATTGACGAGGTCAATACGTGAGGTCATTCAGCTGCCACTGAAGTCACTAGCGCATAGGTTACAAAGAATGTTAGATGTCATAAATCTCCTTTTCCTGTAGTATTCTGAGTCTCTGAGCGAAGCTGACTAGACCACTCTGCAGTTCTTGCAAATCCATGTTATGGCCTCGATACACAGAAACTGCTATGACCATGTATGCCTGTACAACAGCAGTTTTATTTGCAAAAGACACTATCCTGCTTTGCAGACTTACTCTTTTCCAAAATGTGGCTTTACTTTATGGTTGATGAAACTGCATTATCCAAAAGAGAAGTTTCAGATAAACTTTAATAGGTTTTACTGTAGATCACTATTTCTTAATCGCGCAGTTTTGGTGTGTGTATTTTCAAGTGATTTGGCATCCGTTGAGAGCCAGCTTCCTTCCCTTCAGGCTTTGAGCTGTCGTGCACCTTTGACTGGCTAGCTGTTTCTCTTCCCTGTGCATCATAACATATCTTCCCTGTGTATCATAACAATGAAATGGAAGCTTTATTATAGTGCTGTGCTATATTTTTTTAAACTGCTAACAGGTAAGTGAAGTTATGCATTTGAGGGGAATGGGGATTCTCTGAGAAACTCTCCTAGTGAGACACTGTGTATTTCCAAGCACACATTTAGGGTTTTGTTGCTTTTTTCATCCTGTTTCGTAATTAATAGCTTATTTTATATATCAGTATATGTATCCTCATTATAAATATATATAGGTAGATATTTTATTCTATCATTAACAGTGGCATGGTATGCATTCCAGTGTAAAAAATATGTA